>VDFB02097327.1:0-32063 GCA_007258455.2 Sequoia sempervirens
TCTCCCACCATCGCCTCCTTATCTCTACCTCCCACCATCTCCACCATTGTCTCCATCTCCTCCATCATCTCCTCCACCTCCTAGGTTGCCTTAAACTCCTCAAAATTTGAAACTATCCATGCCATCATTTTTTTGGTCATCAAATTTACTTATTAGGACACTTTCCAAATTTTTCTTTCACTGGGCTAAAATTTGAAAATTCTCTCGAGGGGGAAAAGATACTCTGTACCTTTGCTAGGGCATGTTTTTGATTGAATTTTATTTGTCACAATGTGACATGTTGCATTATGACAAAGAGAGGAAAAATGTAGACACATAAAAATGACCTAGGCCTACAAGCTCTATTGTCACCATTTTCTTCCTAGCATAATTAAGACAATTTAATTATGTCCTTGGTCCACTTTTGACTATTAATTAAATAATTCATAATTATTTAATTAATTCATGTATTTTTATTCCTCTTGATTAATTAAATAAATAAATTTTATTTATTTATTTAAATATGTCACTAATTGTCTAGTGTCTCTCTATAATTAAATAAATTTCTTAATTTATTTAATTATCTTTGTCCATTAATTCTTAAAATTCTTCTTATAATTAAATAAATTCTTTAATTGATTTAATTATTGCCACCTTGACATCTCCCTCATTTTGAATAAATTATTTATTTAAAATGGTCCCATTTTCTATTTACTGTCATGTGACCCCACCTTTTCAATTCAATTAATTTTTAATTCAAAAGTCTTTTTCCTCCATAAATCAAGTAATTTCTAATACTATTTGATTTTCTAGCTCTCTCTTTTTTTATGCCATTCTTATCTCCTTGTCACATGCATTGTCAACCCTTGATTTGATTTTCTCAAATTGAATCTTGTCCACTCATTTCAAATTTGACCTAATGTTGCCCTAACCCTAATTGTGGGTTGTCATATTAAATTTTTTCCATTGATTCTAGGGCACTTATCAATCTTGGCCATTCATCCAAAATTGCATTTTCTTTAAAATGGCAATTTTTCTCTTATTTTGTCATCTCATGCTATCTAGACCTCATGCTATCTACATTTCATGCAATCTTGTTTTAGGAAATCTTGCTATCTTTTCATAGGTATACTTCATCACTATTTAGCATTTTGCATACTTTAGTCATAGTTGAAATTTTCTTACTATTTCCATAGTTGCATAGTAGTGCATCTTGTCATTCAAATCCTTCAACATTTGCTTTGGTCTTGGCATTGTCACATATTGCTCACTCAAAATCTGAGGGAAAACTTCATATTGCAGCAAATACAGAAGGTATAGTGGAGGTCAATCATGTAGGTCAAATACTTAAGGTGATATCTTTCTTGTTTTCATATTATTTCCTCCTTTGTACTTCATTATTACTTTGGGTTATTATTCTTATGCACTAATCTGCTAACCTAATATTTTTCCCATAGTTACAAAATCATAGTGATTGGCACACAATTGAATTATGCACTTTGGGCTTATCGTAAAAGTGTTTGATCTTCCACATGGACCACACCTTATAATTTGGTCTATGGTAATGAAGCAATAATGCCCTTAGAATTAGAAATCCCTACACTAAGGATTTCTCTTCAAGGACTTGTTGATGAAACACATTATAAGAAATAATGATTACATCAGCTTGAGATGCTCGATGAATAGTGCATTAACGCTCTTGAAAATGTTCAAGCTTATTAGAAAAGGAAACATAATCATTACAACCTTAATGTTATCCCTCGATCATTCCAAAAGGGTGACTTACTTCTATCTTCTAATCAGTGTAATTTCAATGCCGACCGAAATGAACATGATAACTTTAGTTCTAATTGGTTAGGACCTTACATAGTTGACAACACTTTTGGGTCTGGTGTGTATGTGTTAACTAAACTAGATGGAACACCCCTTAGAGAACCTATCAATGTTGCACATTTGCATTGATATTATGTCTAATCCCTCTTGAATAGTATGAATTATAAAGCAATGTTGTTAAAGTTATGGAGTCTTATCCTATATGCATTCACATTTCTTCGTTCTTGAAAAACCACTCATGTGTATGTCCTGAGCACTAAAGTGATTATTTAATTTATAATTACTTTAGGTTTCATGCTATTCAAATTCATCTTGTGTGTTATGATAAGTTAAATTTAATTTAGCATAACATACTCAATCATCGTGTTGAATCTAAAAAGAAACTATAATAAGTTTTACTTAGATCACATAAAATTTGTTAAATCATGAAGACATTAATTAAGTAATCTTACAAAGGTTATTTAATTAATCACATTTCCATTTCAAACACATTAATCTAAATCATAAAACATCAAATGATCATATATATATCCAAAGTTTTATGTACATCTCATCACAATATACAATATCACTAAGGTATGTGAGAACTAGACCCCTTGGGATCTGGTGCTTGTGATCTGGTGCCAAGATGTTGGGTGATAGTCATATGTGATCATGAGTATGATCCGCTAACCTTGAGTGAAAATTCTAAGCCCTGTATCTTCCCAATGGCCACATGACGCTCCTCTTCTATTTGATCCCTCTATGCCTGTAGTTATGATACCTCTACCTAAAGTATCTCCACCTCTACTAGAGTTTGGGATGACTGTCCTACAGTCTCAAATCAATAAAGTCATCTCCTCACACTTTCATACGCTACCTGTAGCCTCACAAATGGTCTTAGTGACTCTGGCTCCTCCTTCATGATCATTGGGGGCATGTAATCTAGATCCATCTCCTCATCGATCGATGCAGGCACTATCTCTATAGTTGCATAATGGTAGAACTCTCACCAGTCTCTTGTCACTCCTGCAAGGTAGAAATAATACATAATTAGTAAACATCATGATATATATATAAAGAGCATAAGCACTAAAACATATGCAAAACATCAAATATCATCACCTATATCTTTGGTAGGCTGAAAAATATAAATATCATCATGTGCAAGGGTCATGGAGGATGTGCTAGCCTCTCCATGACTTTGAGTACTGGTGCCTATTGTAGCCATCACCTGTTATATTGTCATATGGATAGGAGAGGGATCTCCCCACTCATTTTGATCTCTAGCTACTTCCTCATCACTCTCACTCAAGGGTGGCTCCTCCTCCTCTTACTCCTCATCATCCTCATCCTCATGCTCATCCTTGTCTCCTCCATCCTAGCCATCAAAGTCAGGATCTGTATCCTCATCATACTCATCATCTATAACATCAGTGAATATATCTATAGCCTTGTATCATACCTCCTTGGCCCTATCCTCTACCTCATCTCCCTCATCTGTCATTGGTATTGCATCACCTATAGGGATATCCATAAAAAATATGGAGTTTTTCATTTCATTGACCACCACTCCTCATGCTCGTATGTGCTCCTGACATCATCAGTGTTAGAGACTAGCGCTTGATTGTTATCTAGTAATCAGAGTCACTTTGGACTACATGGTATATAGTGAGTCATATAGTATCACCTAGCCTTCAAGCACTCCACACTAATCTCCTGATAAAGGGGAATGCCATTGGTGGTGTCTGAACCTATCCAAATGATTACATGACCCATCCATAATAGAAAGGATGTACTATGTAGTCATGTCGGCCAACCAAAAATCTATCTAGTTGCATCCTCCTCAACTATCTCATGGTATTTGGCCACTGTAGTATCAGCTAATAAGGTCTCCAAAGGATCTCATCCTCCTCCAGCCGGTCAAACCTGACTCTCCAAATATGCACATCTCCATACTGCCATAAGTGTTGTAAAGGATAGCTGAAAGCTCGAGGATACCTTGCGGTTGTAGCACAAGGGAAACTGACAGGCCTAGTGTATGTAATATTCTTAAGGCACCACACCTATAAAATCATATAGTGCACCATACTATCTATCTCCCCAAAAACAATCAACCTAGATCTGCCAGGATATAGCATTCCCAAGCATAGACTATCCTATACTCTACCATCCCATGAATCAAGTGAACTAATCCTCCATCAAGGTGTGTCACTCATCCATCTGATTGAGTACCAGTGCCACCATGTGCATCATAATCCATTTCACTACTGGGGCTCACGAATATAGTAGCATCACTAGCTCGATTCACTCCCTCACATGCTCATCATGAACTGGTTCGTCAAGGCAATACTGCATGTTATCTTTCCACTCGTGAAATGACCGATCTCCTCAAAATCATACTCGTTCTCCCCAAATAGGAACTCATAGAATCTAGTGTACATCCTCTAAGGTAATGGTCATCTCCCCAATTAGGAGGAAAAATGTACATGTATCAACGTCCCAGCACTCACACAAAGCCATCAACATGTCATCATGGTACCTCATGGGAGGCATAATGTACACCCAATAGATGCCTATAGCTTGAAGGTGCTATGTATCCTTTGTCGACAAGTGCTTTTTCTAGGTCTCTCAAAAAGCTCAACTGTCTGGCCCTAGCTATTGCCAGGACCAAGCGGGTACCTATCAAAATTACAACAATTTTCTCTAAAAATTCATCTAGTATCTTTAATTTTTACATTATTCATCATGCAAGTGTACTAAAGTTCTTCTTGTTTTCTTTCTTAAAGTCCCTAGACACTTTAGAACTATTTTTCAACACTTCACAAAGAAATGGGACACTTCGCGAAGAAATGGGACACTTCGTGAAGAAACAAGACACTTTACACACAAAAGGGACACTTTGCGAAGAAAAGGGACATTTGAATTTATTTTTTCCAAGATCCTACATTAACTTATAAATGAATTAAAAATAATTAAATTATTGCAAAATCATTACGCGAAGGTCACCAAATTGACTCACCTTATGATACAGCTCAGTATGTGCCACTTGGTCTCGAAGCACATTGGTGCAGGAGCACCTAGGAAGCATTAGGTAGCACTAGGCAAATTTGTGAGCCTAGGATGAAATTTTGTGGTTTTAATGCTTTAAGGTCATGTTGACCATTTGGTTTTGAGTTAGAGGTGTTAGAACATGTTAGGAGGAAGGTTGATCAATAGTTCATGGTAGAATGGATGAGTTTAGCAACTTGTTTCCACTAGGATTCATTAGGAATTGGAAATAAAGCCCAAAATGTTGCATTTGTGCAATTTTGGCCTAATGTGGTGGTTATGTCCGGCCAAGGGGAAAAGTAACCACTTTATGAACCTTTAAAAGGTGTGCCTCGACCAGGTCCAGAGGTTGGAAAAGATTTTGTATCATTTAGAGTTTGTTGTTCATATGGAAAAATAATGAAACTCTTGTAATTTTTTGGTTTTTAGCTCTTATTAGTGTGTTAATGGAGGGTTCCAGGCACTAAGCAGTGTGTGGCACGTGAAGTAATTTTATTTCAAGCTTTGTGAGGTCAGTGGTTAAGTTTTCTCATCGTTTCCTAGTTTTGTTCTTAGTTAGTTTTGTTTCCTTCCATTGCTAATCAATTCGGCAAACTATCAACCATGGAGACTTAGACCTATGTCTTCCACTATACCTGATGTATAGTCTATGGGGATTGAGGCTAAGCTCCATTCCTATAAATAGATTAGGTTTAGGAGTCTTTAGGGGTCGAGTGATTATGAGGAAAGTCTCTTCCTAGCCGAGCTTGGCAATGCCCAGCTAGGAAAGATAGTGAAAAACAAGCACTAAAGTTGTAGGGGTGTCAATCCCTTGGCAAACCAGGGTGTGTGGTGGATGCAGGAGGCCTTGCAGAGGCTTGGCAAGAAGGATGGGGCCCTGACAGACCACATGGAGGAAGAATCAACTAACTGCTCACAAACAAAAGGTCAGAAATTGGCTTAAAACAAGCCTAAAAGTGTTAAGTTCATGGCTAGGGTAGTGTACGGACAATACAGGCTCCAAACCCCAAAAATATTCAAGGTGTGGGAATAGGAAACACAAACCCCAAGAAAAGATCCTAGGTCATTTAGAGGTTTTTGGAGTGGTTTCCACTTTTCTCGGGTTAGGAGACCTAATTGGGGCTCGAGGGCTAGTAGCCTTTTTAACCCTAGAAGAGGGTTTGGTGAGAACGAAGGAAAATTGGAGATTGATGGATGATCAAGAACCCTAGGGGGATGGTCTTGAAGCCATGGGAGACATCACACACCCTTGCATCGAATTAGTGAAGGTTGGAGATTTAGCTAGCCTTTAGGAAGATTAAGGGCTAAGGAGAGAATGGCAGAGAAGGCACCAAGATTGGCTTGGTTAGGGGAAATGGAGATTATAGTAGGGTTGGCCAAGAGAACCAGGGGTTCCTAACAAGAATTAGGGCCTATAGGTTAAGGTAGTGGAGAGTGACACCAAAGGGGTTCACCAAGGTGAGACCAGAGCATGGAACAGTGAGTGTTCCATCCAACCCTACCCTATCAGATTGGTATCAGAGCAACTAAAAGATTTGGGATAGAATAATATATGTCAGAGGTTGAGTCTAGTGATTCTACCATCATGGTGACAAATGCAGAATTGGCTAAGATGGTTGAAGAGCAAGAGGAAGACAATAGGCTATTGAGGGAAAGAATAGCCCAACTTGAGCAAGCAGTGAGGACTGCAATTTGAAGGAAGGGTACCAAAGGAAAGAAGAGGTTGCAAAGGAAGACAAGACCCCTGAACCTGACCCTGTTTTGAAAGAAGAGCCTTTCTTGAAGGCATTGAAGGCTTTGAGTGGAAAAGCACTTGAAGGCATACCACTGTTTAGTGGAAAAATGGAAGCTGATCTAGTCATGGATTGGATAGAGGGAATGGAAAACCATTTTGAATGTGATGGAGTCACTAAAGCATAGAAGGTAAAGGTGGCCAAATCAAGATTAAGAGGTTCTACCTTGACATGGTGGAAATTCATTCAGATAGAGAGGGAAAAGGAAGGCAAGCAGCCTATTTCAACTTGGAAAGGAATGGTTGCCAAAGTGAGGGAAGCATACATGCCAGATGATTATGAGATTCAGTTACACAAGAAGAGACAAAGCCTAAGGCAGAAAGACCAAGATGTGAATACCTACATAGAGGAGTTCCAAAAACTTTGTATGAGGTCTAATGTTTCAGAAGATGAAAGTCTCAAGGTGGCTAGGTATCTTAATGGCTTGAAATGGAACATTCAAGAGGAGATGGCTCTTTTAAGTCCTAAGACAGTACATCAATGTTACCAATTAGCTATCAAGATTGAGGAAAGAAACAAGAGGAAGCAAGACTAGGCTTCTAAGGGCAGAGGCAAAGGCAGAGATCAAAGAGATCAAAGAGGACAGTGAGGTGGCTACCAAGGTAGAGGCAATGACCAAAGGAACCAAGGAGAGTTTAAATCCATAGATCATGGCAATGAAACACCTTCTAGAGGAGGGTATAACAGAGGTAGAGGTTCTCAAGGAGGATCCACTAGAGGAAGAGGAGTAGGCAGGAGCAATTCATACTTTGCAAACATGAAATGCTACCATTGTGGTCAAGTTGGACATCCAGCTTATAGGTGCCCGGAGAAAGCATCTTCATCAAGCAATGAGAAGAGAGTGGCTTATGCACAAGAGGACACCATGAGTCCTAAGTCACCTGAGGTCAGTCACATTGAATCTGAGATGGGAGAGAATCTGATGTTTAGAAGAGTGTTGATCAGACAACCGGTCAAGGAAGAACCAAAACAAAGAAGAGCTCTATTTAGAGTGAAGTGCAAGATACTTGGTAAAGTATGCAAGGTCATTGTAGATTCAGGTTCAACAGACAATATCATCTCAGAAGAAGCAGTAATGAAACTGAAAATGAAAAAGGTACCCCACACTAACCCCTACAAGGTAACATGGCTCAACAAAGGGCAGAGTGTTCTAGTGAATGAGCAAGTAACGGTGGAGTTTTCCATTGGAGGGTATAAGGATAAGTTAGTTTGTGATGTTTTACCCATGGATGCATGCCATCTACTATTGGGCAGACCATGGCAGTATGACAGAAGTGCCATGTATGATGGGAAAGAGAATAGCATTTCCTTCAAGAAGGATGGGAAGACTTTCAAGTTGCAGTCACTGTCAGAAGAAGAAGAGGGACAGTCAAAGACACCAAGTGTCATGTTGAGTAGTGGGAAGGAGTTCCTTAACAACCTACATCAAGGGAGTGAAGGATATGTGGTTATGTTACAACCTAAAGAAGAAGACAAGGCTGAAAAGACAGTCATACCCGGAGTAGTCCTAAAGTTGTTGGATCAGTTCAAGGACATTGTAAGTGATGGTGCACCTGCAACTCTACCACCAAAGAGAGCCATAAGTCATCAAATTGAATTCATACCTAGAGCCTCATTTCCTAACAAAGCAGCTTATAAGCTTACACCGGATCAAAATCTAGAGGTAGCTAGGCAAGTGCAAGAGTTGTTGGATCAAGGATTGATTCAAAAGAGCATCAGCCCATGTGCAGTACTAGTGGTCTTAGCAACCAAGAAGGGAGGTAAATGGAGGTTATGCACTGATTCTAGAGCAATAAATAGGATCACCATTAGGTATAGGTTCCCTATTCCTAGAATTGAAGACTTAATGGATTGGCTTGGAGGAGCTCAATACTACACAAAGTTGGATCTCAAGAGTGGATACCATCAGATCAGAATTAAGGATGGTGATGAGTGGAAGATAGCATTTAAGACAAATCATGGGTTATATGAATGGAGAGTGATGCCATTTGGCCTCTCTAATGCCCCTAGCACATTCATGAGGCTTATGAATGAAGTGCTTAAAGACTTTACATGGATATTTGTGGTAGTGTATCTTGATGATATACTCATCTTTAGTAAGACAACAGAAGAACACCTAAAGCATGTGGAGATGGTCCTTAGAAGATTGTAAGAAGAGAAGTTAGCCATCAATCTGGAGAAATGTGAGTTCTTAAACAAGAGCTTGTGTATTTGGGTTTGTAGTTCCAAAGGATCATTGAAGATGGATCCAAGTAAGGTGGAAGCTATCCTAAACTGGCCTACACCAACCACAGGGACTGAGGTAAGAAGTTTCCATGGATTGGCTCAGTTCTACAGAAAATTCATAAGGAACTTTAGTGGTATATGTGCACCAGTCCTAGATACAATCAAGGATGGTTTAAAAACTAAGTTTGTGTGGACTCAAGAAGCTGAGAAAGGGTTTGAGAAACTGAAACAAGAGGTGGCAACTCAACCTATTCTCTTATTACTTAGTTTTGACAAATTGTTCACTGTTGAATGTGATGCAAGTGGAGTGGCAGTAGGAGGAGTGCTAAGTCAAGAGGGTAGGCCTATGGCCTTCTTAAGTGAGAAGCTCAATGAAGCAAAGAAGAGGTATTCAACTTATGACTTAGAACTTTATGCTTTGGTTCAGTCACTTAGGAAGTGGAGGCTTACCTTCTACCAAGGAATTTGTAGTCTTTACTGAACAGCAGGCACTTAGCTATATCAATACCCAAAGAAGTTGAGTAATAGGCATTTGAAATGGATGGAATACATCCAAGATTTTACCTTCACCATCAAGCACAAGAAGGGACAACTAAACAAAGTAGCAGATGCATTGAGTAGGAGGTTGTTGACAGTTCAGGGAGATACAAGTGAAGAGCATAGGGATTGACAATTTCAAAGATCTCTATGGGGAAGATGAAGACTTTTCAGAGGCCTACAAGGTATGTTTAGATTTTGAGAATCATTTTCATAGCCAATATTCTGAGTATACTTTGCAAAGTGGTTTGTTGTTTAAAGGAAATCAATTATGTGTTCCAAGAGGGTCAATGAGGGAAAATCTCATTCAGGAAAAGCATAATGGAAGTCTTAGTGGACATTTTGGCATCAATAAGACTTTAGAACTAGTGCAAAGATTCTATTACTGGCCTAAGTTGGCAAGAGATGTTAGAAAGTATGTGGAACAATGTGTTGTGTGTATGAAAGCTAAGGGAGGAGCTAGTAATGCTGGTCTATATCAACCCCTACCCATTCCTAATAGACCATGGGAGTGTGTAAGCATGGATTTTTTGGTAGGCCTTCCTAAGACCAAGACTAGTTTGGACAGTGTCTATGTAGTAGTGGACAGATTTAGCAAAATGAGTCATTTTATTCCTTGCAAAACTACTCATGATGCTAGTTACATAGCTCATCTTTTCTTCAAGGAAGTTGTGAGGATCCATGGATTTCCTTTGAGCATTGTTTCAGACAAGGATGTGAAGTTCATGAGTCACTTTTGGAAGACTCTATGAAGTAGATTGGGTACCAACCTGTCATTTGGATCAGCTTACCATCCTCAGACCAATGGTCAAATAGAGGTGGTTAACAGGGTGCTAGGTAACCTTGTAAGGTGCCTAACTAAGGAGTATGGACATACATGGGATATGGTTATCTCACAAGCTGAGTATGCTTACAATGATAGTGTGAACCGGACCACAGGGAAGAATCCTTTTGAAGTTGTGTATGGGATGCACCCAAGAGGCATATGTGAGCTTAGAGATCTTGGAGCTATGGAAAAAAGAAGTGGACATGCAGAAGACTTCAGTCAGACCATGAAGGAGATTCAGGACCAGGTGAAGAAGACAGTCACCGAGGCTACACAAAAGTTGAAGGAGAAGGCAGATTTGTCAAGAAAAGATGTACAATTTGCAGTAGGAGACTATGTCATGGTCCACCTTAACAAGTCAAGGTTGCAGAAGGGAATTTCAACCAAGTTGCAAATGAAAAGAGTAGGACCATGCAAGATATTAGCCAAGTATGGGCAGAATGCATACAAGGTGGAGTTACCTACCGATCTAGGAATCTCACCAGTTTTCAATATAGCTGACTTGATCAAGTACAAGGGATCAGTCAATGATGTGGAACATAATAGTAAGGAGATCTTCAAGGACATCAACAATATATCCTTACCTAATCAAGACAAGCCTCAGGTAGAGAAGATCTTGGAGTCCAGAGTGCAAAAGTCTACAAGGCACAAGGTGTACATGGAGCACCTTATCAAATGGAAGAACAAGCATGAATCAGAAGCCACATGGGTACAAGAAGATTAGTTCAAGAAGTTTGGTATTGACCTATCATTGGTCTCTCCTTCCATTCCTTAGTATTTGGGCTGGGAGGGGGAGAATGGTGCAGGAGCACCTAGGAAACATTAGGTAGCACTAGGCAAATTTGGAAGCCTAGCATGAAATTTTGAGATTTTAATACTTTAAGGTCATGTTGACCATATTGTTTTGTGTTAGAGGTGTTAGAACATGTTATGAGGTAGGTTGATCTGTAGCTCATGGTAGAATGGATGAGTTTCACAATTTGCTTCCACTAGGATTCACTAGGATTTGGAAATAAAGCCCAAAATGTTGCATTTGTGCAATTTTGGCCTAATGAGGTGGTTATGTCCGACCAAGGGGAGGAGTAACCACTTTATGAATCTTTATAAGGTGGACCTCAAACCGGAATTGGGGTTGGAAAAACTTTGTATCATTTGGAGTTTGCAGATTATATGGAAAAATAATGAAGTTCTTGTAATTTTCTAGTTTTTAGCTCTTTTAGTGTGTTAATGGAGGGTTCCAGGCATTGAGCAGTGTGTGGCATGTGTGATAATTATCTTACAAGATTTGTGTAGTCAGTAGTTATGTTGTCTCATCATTTTCTAGCTTTGTTCTTAGTTAGTTTTGGTTCTTTCCATTGCTGATCAGACCGACAAGCTGTAAATCATGGAGTCTTAGACCTCTATCTTCCACTATACCTGGTGTATAGTCCATGGGGGGTTGAGGATAAGCTCCATGCCTGTAAATATTTTAGGTTTAGGAGTTTGTAGGAGGAAAAGTATCATGGAAAAAGTCTTCTCCTAGGCGAGCTTGACTGTGCCAGGTTAGGAAAGACAGTGAAAAACAAGCAGTAAGTTGCAGGGGTGTCAATTCGTTGGCAAACCAAGGTGTGTGGTGGATGTAGGAGGCCTTGCAAAGGTTTTTCTTGAAGGAAGAGGTTTCACCAATCCATTTGGTGGTTGAAATAAGCTGACAGATCACTGTGTGGTCAGGAAATGGCCTAAAAAGCCCTAATTCTTACAAAATGAGGGTTACGCCTGTGTACGAACAATGAAGGCCTATAACCTCAAAAATATTTGAGAGGCAGGAAAATGAACAAGGATCCCCATGGGAATATTGTGACGTTCTTTAGGGAGATTAGAGATTGAGCCTATTTTCTTGGGTTAGGAGGCCTAATTGGGGCTCAAGGCTAGTAGCCTTTTTAAACCCTAGAATAGGGTTTCATGAGAGCGATGGAGAAATGGAGATTGGTGGATGATCAAGAACCCTAAGGGAAAGTTTTTGAAGCCATGGGAGACATCACACACCCCTGCATCGAAATAGTGAAGGTTGGAGATTTAGCTAGCCTTTAGGAAGATTAAGGGCTAAGGAAAGAATGGTAGAGAGAGCACCAAGATTGGCTTGGTTAGGGAAATGGAGATGATAGTAGGGTTGTCCAGGAGAACCAGGGGTGCCTAACAAGCATTAGGGCCTATAGGTTAAGGTGGTGGAGAAAGACACCAAAGGGGTTTGCCAAGGTGAGACCCAGAGCATGGAATAGTGAGTGTTCCATCCAACCCTACCCTATTAGTTAGATTCTTTCCAAGCATCCATAGCTTGTTTGAAAGAACTTGTTTTAGGCTTTTAGCCATAACAGCAAGGCAATGAAATGTTTGATAGAATTCTTTGATAGACATGTATGAAAAATGTGGTAGCATAGACAAGGCAGTGAATTGTTTGAAAAAATGCCTCAATGAAATGAGGTCTCATGGTGATGGAATGCCATGACAATCAACAAGGCAGTCAACTATTTGAAAAAATGCCTCAAAGAAATGAAGTCTCATGGTGATGGAATACCATGAGAATCAAAATTGCTTTTGATTGTCATGGCATTCCATCACCATGAGACCTCATTTCTTTGAGGCTTTTTTTCAAAACAATTCATTGCCTTGTCTATGCTATTTCTTACTATTATGATTTGATAGAATTTTTCCAAGCATCCATAACTTGTTTGAAAGCACTTGTTTTAGGATTTTAGGCATAGCAACAAGCCAGTGAATTGTTTGATAAAAAGCTTTGGTAGACGTGTATGAAAAATATGGTACCATAGACAAGGTAGTGAACTATTTGCAAAAATGCCTCAAAGAAATGTGGTCTCATAGAATTCCATGACAAGAAAATTCAATTGACAATTGCTCCTAGTTATTAGTTATGCAATGTGAAGTAATTGCATAACTACTTAGGTTGACTTTGTAAAAACTATATTGTAATTGAAAATCTTTCATCTATCAACATCTAGTTGTTAGTTATGCAATTTGAAGTAATGCTTTGAGTTTGAAAGATGTGCAGTGCAATGTAATTAGCCATATGAATATAAACTACATAATATAGCCATTATTTTTTATGCTATTGTACATTGATATTTAACCATTGCTCAAGATTAAATTTTCAAAGAGTTTAATCATGCACATGAGGAACAAATTATTTCAATTGCCAACTTCTATATATCAAATTGTCCAATAACCAAGTGTATGTCCATATACAAAAATGGCATCAATGCCAACTCAAACAATTTTTTACAAAATGTGGCATATGCCATCTCGATATCTATTCAAAATTTACATGCCAAAATGTCTATCTCATCCTAAACTACTAGTGGATCATCAAAATGGAGCCTCTTTGAAGCACTCTTTGGCTCTGAAGGTAGCTACACAAGAAAATTTCAAATCACAATTGAGATTAGTTATACTATATAATTAAAAATTAAATAATTAACATCAAAATCAATATACATTGAATTATAATTGAACTCTAAAATTGAAATCTTGATTACCTCAAATATACGTCTCTTCAAAGGGTCAGGAGTCCTAGAATATGCCCCTCTTAAAGAACCAATCAAACCAACTTTTGAAATGTCAATCTATATATGTGAACAAAAACATAAAATTGATACAAGTTAGCTTACAATTGTCGGTAATAGGAACATATTTACCAAACAAAAAATAAAATAAACACATACCTCTTTAGGCATCTCTTTTTCTTCATCTCCTTCATGTGTTTTGACATCTCCTCCTTGGGGTGTTTCAACACCTACTCCTTGAGGTGTTCCAATACCTACTCCTTCAGGCGTTGTGACACTTGTCAACAAGGATGTATAGCTCATAACTACCTATACATAAAAATGACAAGTACATATGAAACTACAAATCTATGTCGATGTATGTATAATCAATATAAGATCTTAAAAATATTAATTCAATCAAATTTGAGTTCAATTACCTTTCCCTTATCTAACATTGTGCCTCCATAGTTTGGACAGCGCTTCACCTCACTCACACTAGGTGTTTCCTACAAGAGGAAAATAAGATAAACATATAAGTTAATATATAGTTTCATTAATGACAATTCAAATGACAAGAAAGTATATAATAAAAAAAATTAAACGAGTGAGTACGAAAATATATACTATGTGCTTGTCGAGGCCAAATGAAATGGTCCTAAGGGTGCTATCAGTCACTTGTGTAAGCTCCTCCTCATACATCAACTGTTAAATAGACCATGTAAATAAATATTAGTACTTGATACCATCTCTTATTAATATTCATTTAAAAACAAATGCAAGTTATGAATTTACAACTTAAACCTTACCTGTGTAACTATTCCAACATCCCCCTCTCTAGCAAGAGAGGACTTTGTAGGATGTACTCCACTCCCCTACGTTTGATCTCCTATAATGTCCACATCATGGAGGTCATAATCAAAAGTTTCCAAGGGATGCTCAATGGGCTATACAAGAGGACCCAAGCATATCTGGTGGCACATAGTGCAAGTATGTGGCACACAAATATGTGGATTTGAGGAGGAGGATGTAGCAGCACTCGATCCATTACCAACATCACTAGCATGTGGCTGAGCTACTGTAGAAGTATGGGAAACCAAAAGATCACTCAAAGAGTGAATAGCCTGAATAGTTTGTGTGGTTGCACCCTCGATAATATCTAGATGATGTATTGGAGGTGGCAGAGGAAGGGGAGGAGGGGGAAAATATGGGACCTAGACTACTCTAACTGTCCCTAGTTTATCCTGGGGTATACCTCCACTGACTCCCTGGAAGGGTTTAATGTCAAAGTAATTGACATGATGCCCTAACAAAAACTTAGCGTATAATTTTTTAATAAAGTAAAATGGTATATCACTATTGTTGTTGGGTGTTTTATCAAAAACCATACACCAATGATCCCAAAAGTTATCTACAATGTCCTTATTTGTGCACCATTTTATAGAAAGTTTTGGTTTATTAACATTAACTAGAAAACCGGTGCGGGGGTTAACAAATAAAGAGGCTATTTGGGCTTTTGTTATTTGGAGATCTTTCACATCTTTGTAAGACAATCCACAAGAGTAATATTCCCTCATGGTTTGTTGCCACGAATGAAAGGCATTATGTTGGGTGTAGAGGGTTTCTATATTTTTAATTATTTCATTCAATGTGTTTGTCATCTGGGATAGAGTTTGGTATTTGTGCATTTTCATTCTTAGCCATAATACCTTATTGAAGTTAAAAACTAATTAATCTAATTGAAATTACACAATATAAATGAAATTATTGTAAAAAAACCATAGTTTTTAATAAAAATCCATAAAAAACCCTACTTTTTAATAAAAATCCATAACAAACTCTAGTTTTTAATAAAAATACATAAACAACACTAGTTTTTAATAAAAATCCATAAAAAACACTAGCTTTTAATAAAAATCCATTAAAAACTCTAGTTTTAATAAAAATCCATAAAAAACCCTAATTTTTAATAAAAATCCATAAAACCCCTACTTTTTAATAAAAATCCATAAAAAACTAGTTAAAATTATACAAAACTAATATAAAAATCACAAAAATAAAACCAAAAACTTACCTTGCAAATCGGATATCAGCTCGAATCGGATATCGGATCACCCCAGGTCATGCTCACTATGTTTACAACTATTTAAAATGATTGGAAATTATTTTAAATGGCCGCTTTTACCTATTTATACCTGACCCAAATCGGATTGGATATCTGATTTGAGATTCTTTGCTTTGGGCATTACTTTGGAGCAATGTACTGACATCCAACCAAAAAAAAGTCAACTCAGGATTTTCACATTTTTTGGTGGATGCAAAATGCAATTTTTTCACATCGCCACTTTTTGGCCCATCGTGATCCTACACATACCCATAATTGATGGGTATCACAACTAGGGGATAAAACAAATCAAGATAAATTCATTAATTTATAGGTACCAACTTAACCTAAACTCCTACTTTTTCTATATAGGTGCCCATTATGATTTGGAGTCTCATTATTAAATGGGTACACATTACAAACCTCTACAAATTTAGAAATGAGTACATATTCCTTAAGGATATTAACTTTTTTTTTCCCACGAGCTCATTTTTAGAATGCATACCTATTTTAGAATGGGTACACATTTCTTTTTAGATTGCATACCTCATTCTTTTTAGAACAATTGTGCATTTCATAAAATTTAAAATTTGAAAGCTACATTTTTGCTTTGGTTTTGGGCTTGAAAGAGGCTTGGAAACCCGACCCTTAGCCTTTGAAGTTTGCAAGTACAATGTGATGATAACAACAAAGGTAAAAACTAACTTTAGCTATATGGCCAATAGTTTGTTTTAAATTTTTGGACCAAATTAAAACCCATTATAGATGACAATCTCTAGTTTTCAAATATGTAATTATTATTTTACTAATGGACATATTTTTCTATTTATTAAATAATTTTTAAACAAAAGGGATTCATAAACTTGTTCAATGACATTATTATTTTTTAATGATTTGATTTTAATTTTTTTTGAAAAAAATATGATTGGCCAATCTAGACATTATTGTCTACATGATGAAAAAAAATAATGTTAAGATTATTTTAGGTCAAATTATGTTGGTCATACATGAGGGGTTTTGAAAAACATAAGGATCTAGTATAAAAAATAGTTAAAAAAATAATGTACATTAAAAAATCACAAAAAAGTATTTTGACCAAACTTTACCATTATTTGCATCTTTCCACAAAAGAAAATAGAAAATACTTTCATTTTGGCCAAATTATGTTGGTTGTACACATGCATTTTTTCCCCAAAGCATACAACTTTTGAAATGCTACTTTTGTACATCCTATACAAAACCAACTTTTATCATCTAGGTATTAGAATAACTTACATATTTGAAAACTAGACTCATATTTTCACACTCATACTTGGAAACTAGACACATATTTTCACACCATGTTAATATTATATGTGTAGGGGTTTCAAAATTTTACTCCAACAATGAGAAAATTTAATTTGTAGGAAAAAGACTTCCAAAAAGTGAATCCAACTTCTTGCACTTACCATTCACTCATAAATAGTTACAAATTTCTATAAACATTCATCCTTAGTACATGAAACGTTTTGTTCTCTATGCACCCTATCCTCCATTGAATTCCAAGCAAAGTGAATCATTAACACTTTCTATATAAGCAAAATTCCTCTGTATCTCATTTATGAGAATTTAAATATTTATATTTAGATTATAATGATATTTATCTATAATTTTATCATAAAAGCTACTCATGTTCAAATATTATTACTTTGTTTTGCAAGTCCCCATGCAGAATACATAACAAAAGGAAAACTCACACAATTACATCTTATATGGTGAATTACTTTATATGGACCTTTGTTGTATTCTTTGGTATCTAAATGTTTACTTTACATGCATGTCTATGATTGCACTACATAATTTTAGATGTGTGATAACTCTAGGATTCAAATGCACCTCAAAGTGGAGGAAACATGGATTGGTGAAATTTGCATACCCATGTCCTTTCCAATTTAGTTTTGTGCATGTTTTGAGGAAAGTGACTTGATACATTGACATATTGACAAATACCATTATTTTATATACAAAGTAAAATACCTGAACCCCATATTTCATCTACTTACTTTCTATACACATTCATATATTTCTATCCCCTACCCATCCATATGTTCAACATTCCATTATATTCATTATATCCATACATTTATTATACATATAAATGCACATTCTTCCACGTGCTCATTATCCACTTATATTTAAAGCTCCTTTTATGTTTTGGGTTCATTTTACAGTTGCAAGGTTGACCAAATGGTTCTATATTTGATCCTTTCAAATTCAAATTTTTTAAATTTAAATTCTGACTAACTCTAGCCAATCCTTTTCTCTCCAAAGGCTAACTAAACACAAATTTATGTGATTTTTAAGTGTCCTTATATTTAAATTAATTAAATGGATTTATTTTTATATCTAAATAATCTCTCATAATCTAGAAATCATTCACATATCATTCACATTACAACACTTTAATTAGTACAAAAAAGGGGATCTTGATTGGTGTAAGAATTTTAGGAGCATATGCATGTCTAAAGAGTTTAATCTTGTACATGCATAATGTTTTATAGGTTGAATTAGGAGAATGTGTCCCTTCATAAAATAATGAGAAGTCTTCTATTAGTATTTCTATGTAATGGTAGTCTTCATATATTAGAAAAAGGTAGAAGTAGGTTGGTGAATCAAGAAAAGTAGAAAGTTGAGTTAAGTGCATATTACTATATCAAGTTTATAGGTGTAGGAATCTCGACGATAAAAAAATCAACTCTAATCTCTAGACTCAATCTTTCACATAGCAAATAAACTATTATGATCTCAAGGAAAATAGTAGATAGAGGCATTCCATTTCAAATCTTGACATACTAATTTCTAGTGCCACATGTAACTTTGTTTATTCATTGATTATGGATCTAAGTAAATTCATTTTCTATTTACCTCCCTCATTTAATTGTAGTGCACAAAATATTAGAAAATATATTCCCATAAATTATTACCATTAAATTAGTTTAGGCTAATTGTGCTTATGTGTATGCATGTTATTGGATTATCCTAGACTATACAGGTAAACCCACAAAAGTGGTTTACAATTTGAGTGAGGAAGGAAAACTGGCAAAAAATGACCCCATACAAAATTTGTTGGTTTTTGGGGTTCGAATGAACCCTTTGGTTTGAGCGAACCAAAAAATGGTTCGAATGATCCCCAATTTGTGTGAACCAATTAAATGCACTCTTGAGGTGGACCCCATTGTCGCCAAAAAAACAAAGAAAAACACTTTTTGAGAGGGGTTTTAAATGAACCCTGGTTTGAGCGAACCCCTGGGGGTTCGCTCGAACCCCCTAATTCCCACCTTGTCATTATGGTATCAAAAAATTCTAGAATTTTATGTTTCGAAGCTCGGGTTGAGGATGAAAATGGAGGAGACTTCATAAAACCAACTGGAATTAGGTAGTCCTCAGAACGAGCTATCCAATTACTATAGTTTTAATATGTTTTGGTTTTATTATTTATTTGTTTTTTTAGTTTTATTAAACATAGGTTTTTCACTAAAAATCAAGCTCTCTGTTTTGCATGTATGTGGAAAAATAGCAGATTATAAAAAAAAAAAACATTTGAAAAATATGAGTGCACCAAATATTGAAGTCCTTGATCCAATAAAAAAATAATAATTTTGATACATACAAAAAAATTTACACATTATACAGTCTGCCTATGTCTGAATTGTAATTGGTCAACTTCGAAACTTGATTAAAGAAAAAATATTCAATAAAAGACTATCTAACCAAGTGGAAGCACTACATATCAAAGTTACAAATCTAAATTTGAAAGAGTTAGAATTTTATCCTTCATGGAAAAAAGGTTATGCATTATACGGTGAGCGTCACTCCTTAAAAATGTTGTTTTCTGAAAAAAAAACTAGTTTTTGAGGGAGATGGAAAAAGAGGTGCAATCTAATTCCAATTTTTTTGAAAAAAAGTATATTTAGAATCTACAAAAAAATGTCATGAAACTCTAGTTTGCATCATCTTCAAATTCCTCACGGTTTAGTCGCTATAGGTGCCCGAAAGTGAAGATTTAGTTAGAAAAAATTATTTTAGTGTCCAATTTGGCCAAAAATTATTTCAGTGTCCAGTAGTGGAAATTTTATTTTCCTTTATGAATTTCACTATAAACTCAATAGAAAATTAGTTATAGAAGCTCTTTTTTGTTAGTAAAATTAGATAGTATTGCATCTTATGTAAACAAGTTCTTAGAAAGGCTTTAAGTCATCTAGTCTATGGAGATTAGTCATTTGAAGTTGAGATGTATGGTTATTATGTAATATTTAAGCTCAACCGTTGTTGGACTCTCAAGTGCCCCCCTAGACTTGGATTTGTCAACTTAAATGAATTTTTCAATCTATAATGGAGCCTAAATTACTCATTTTATTTTGTATTTGGCCTACCAAGGTTTACCTTTAAGGGAAAACTTCTCACATTGACATTTCTTATCCATGATGTCTTGCATGTAATAGATTTGAGACCTTCAATCATACTTTTTGGACCTTCCCTTGGGCCAAGAACACTTGGAATTAGATTTGTATCCTTTTTCTAGACCTTTCATCTTAGGTATTTCTCTTTAAAAAATGAATTTTCTAGGGCTATGCTCATGCGAGTATCCTATATTTCCATAACTTAGAGAATTTTAGAGCTTATGTTATGTTTCAAAACTCTAAAAAGAGAAATAATATTATTTGTAATGGATAGGTTATAGATTTTTCCTTTCTTTCAAATGAGAGCATGTGTTCTCACTTTTTCTTAGCTTTAGATATAGGCATGATTTAATATAATTGGAGTTTCAACATATAGGACATACCCAATCTCTAAGGGAGTGCATCTTCCACTACAAGAAAAAATCAAATCTAAACATGTACCCCAAGAGCTTCCAATACCTAGTCCTAGGCAAAGTGAATCATTCGCACAATCAAAGTTGTTTCTTGCTTCCTCCTTCTCAATGAAGTTGGCATGGGTCCAGTCACAACATAATGCATTTACCTCCCTTTTGGGAGTGCTTGTATTGCTTGCATTACATGACTCTCAAGACAAGTAGATGGATCGTGATCCTCTCTCTAATAAATCATATTCAGAGTGAGTTATTCCTCACTCATAAAATGATTTCCTTGCCCCAAATTTTTAAATTATTGCATTTACATATGAATAAACCATATTCTATTGTTAACCATCACAATTATATGTATTAATTTATAAATCTAAAAAATATTTCTAATAAAAATAAGATGGAGGGAAATTCCAATTATTAGATTTAAATAGTATTAAGCTTAATATAGGATTAAAGAATATTAGAATAATCAAAGAATAATAAATTGCACAAATATTATTGTTTAACAATCAATCACTATTGGAAAATAATATTAGAGTAGCTTAAGATAGAGAACTATATGCTAAACAATTGTAAAAGTGGGGATAGCCAAATATAGATGACTGTATCATGGTAGAGCTACATGATATAGACCACTACAACATGACAAATATAAAAGAAACTAAGATGACAATAATATTACATAAATGCGATATAAAAAGCTATAGAAGTAAGCATAGCCAAGTATATACCATAGAATTTAAAGTAGGAAACACAATTCATCAAAGGCCATATAGAAAACATCTAAATAGGTAAGCAAAATGCCAATAAACTAAAAAATATTGAGTTGCAAAAATCAAACTAGAGAGAATTATATCCAAAGAATATTAGAATTCAAATTCATCAATAATTGACCATTCAAATTTATGCCCAATAGAATAAGAAACATGATTGATAACAATCTAGACAATCTTAAGGTATTGGAAGTTTGCATGATTGATCTTTCGCTTATTGTGGGAGTTTGTGAGAGGCTATATAATTTTGTGGCTTCTTGGATGATCTAGTCAAGCTTGGTGCCCATGGATTTTTAACAAGGTTCAATGGTTGTAAGGTAGGATTGTAGATCAAGTTCACTTGTTGGGTCAAATTTGAATAAGCCTACAACTAATCTTTCATCATTGTAGAGATTTGAGATATAAAGGTATAAGTTAGAGTAGATAAATTAAATTTGAACTTCATGAAGAAAGAAAAAGGTGGTGAAAGTTTCCAATGCCACAATTTCCAAAAAGATTTCACAATTGCTTGTAAGTTTCAATAATCACATTCCTAGAAACTCTAAAAGCCAAAAAGAGTAGATTTTCATGATAAAAAATGTGTGAAAAGGGTTGTAAGGGAAGACATGAGCACATGATAGATTCTTTTTACATTGGAAGAAGTCCAAAAAGCATGTTTATTATTTCCATGGCCATGGTAGTGGGGGCAAGTAAGAGGGGTTGGATGATCTAGAGGTAAAAATATATGTAGTAATTTGGGATTAAGCATCGACCTATGAATTCCACAACTAAAGGTTAAGGTGTTCTCATTTGGAAACTAAAAATTTTCATTTCCATCTCTTAATGAAGTTATTTCTACTAAACCATACATCGCTAATTGAATTTCAAAGATCTACTACAGCAATAGACAACAGTAGATTTACAACTTCTGAAATCCATATCAATTATTTTCATGTACCATATCCAAAACCAATATTTTTTAAAATAATGTTAGAATATAAATAATATGAAGAAACAATAATAAATTATCCACAAAAATATATGTACCTCATTGATCTCAGATTGTTTGAAATGTAAATATTTGAAATTGGTGAAGAACAAGTTACAAAAGGCCAGGAATATTTATGTTGCTTTAGCATTCTCGCCTCTTCTGGCCCCCACCAAACACGCTTTTCCAAAAATTGTAGAAAATTTGGGTCAAATTTAAAGTTGGTCTAAAAATGTTTAACCACCTAAACACACCTAAAATCTGGTTTGGAGAAAAGTTGTGTGAAGAAGAAGTTTGAGATCTGTGAATTGTGGAAAGAGCCATTCTTTTAATAACACATGGTAGGGGAGAGGGGACCATAGTGGAGCGGGGTTCAATACTGGGGATAGAAAAAGTCCTTAGTGGACCCCATAGTGGAGCACCTTAATATCCAATTACAAAACACTGTTTATCCATAAAGTACACAAATTGACAAATCATGTGATGCCACATCAGTACACCAGTAAAACATGACTTAGTGCACCACTATCGGTCTCACTTTTTTTTGGGTCTTTTTGGATACCTCAACAAAAAGAATGCTGATGTGGCATCATATTTGATGATGTGGCCCTAAAATGAAATATAGAAGCATTTGAGTTTCCAAATAAACTATTGTACAAAATTGGGAGTGATTTGAAATTTCCACAGGATTTTGAGAAACGCGAAGTTAGGGTGCTCCACTATGGGCCCCTCTCCCCTATACCGGATCCAACCACATTTGGGGTCCTTGGTCAATGGTCATTTGGGGTTGTACTGTAAGTTCTTTCATAATAGTTATTGATGGATTAGATTCTATTTTTATTGTAATATTTATTTTTCTTTGAAATATGTTTTAAATTAAAAGTATAACATTTATTTTTGAGTGGTTTTATTATTTTAATTAAATTTATTGTTTTAATGGTTACGTTATTATATTCATGTTATTTTCCATTTAGTTATGATGGGAATATTTTGAAGTAATCTTATTTGATAATTAACATGTTTCTTGTGAGAAGTTTGTCTCATGGTCCAATCCATGATCCATCTTTAATTTTTTCTCCTTTGCACTTACTCACCTACATTCACTACCTATTCATTCCTATCTCATATTTAATCCCACATATTCTCATACATTTATCTCTCACATATAAATTACCATCTTATCCATCTTGATCAATTACAATGAGTCTAGGAATGATCATTGAATCTCAAGACTCAAAATTCAAATTCTACTAGTCATTGCAAACTGACTTAGCACATATTTTATGTAACATGTTGCTATGCCATGGCATTTAAAGACATTACATGATGGAGATCACATGCTAGAATCATTAGAACACCCTTCAATTTTGAAAGGGAAATAAAGAGTTATATCTACATCATCATCATATAAGTCATTTGCATGTTTACATATGTTGTATGATTATTATTCATGGTGTATTCGGCTATGTTACACACATTTACACATACTTTTATGCTTATCTCCAAGTTATATGCTTACATTATTATTCATTATCATGTATAATTTGCTTATTTAAGGTAATTATTATTTTATTTTATATGCTATATGTGCTTACATGATTACATATTATTTTATTACCTTATCATGTATATTTTCTTCCTCTATAATTTCTTGCATTTGTTAGATGCAACCAATTAGAAGGGCATCTATTGTCACTCACGCTTTTCATGTTTGAGATTTCATATATCAATTTGTGCTAAATAGAAAGTCATCATCTTGGAATCTTATCTCATTATATGGTTGTATTAATATGCATATTCTTATAACATTTTGTATTGCAAAGAGTTTTTGTCACATTACCCACATCATGCAAAGAGTTTTGATCACATTCTTACATTTCCTAGATGTTTATCATATTACAACATCATATGGAGATTTATCACATTATGTGCTTGTGTCATAGAGAGACATTACATTGCAACATCACATGGAATTTTATTACATAGTCACATCATGCTTCGACCCATATCACAATACTACATCATAGAAAATATTTGATATTGCATTCCATATTGAAAAAATATTCTATTATGAGTCTTTCTTCTTATTTTTTAGATAGTTAAAACAACTTGTAGTTTGTGCATATTTTCATTATGAGGCAAGAGCCAATCATTACACATTTTAATTTTGTTGTAGATTTTTATGGAGTTTTCATACCAATGAGAGTACATAAATAATTCAAGAATGATTTGTTACTTTACATGGATTGTTATCCATTTAATGAATGTTTGAATATTTACTTTTTGTGTTGGCTAAGAATGTGCACATACTTTGAAATACATACTCATGTTAGATTTGCATGCACATCAAAGTAGGAAAAATTTAATGGTGAAATTAGCATAACCATACAATTTTCCATTTATTTTTGTGCCCACCTTGATGAAAATGTAATTTATTAACACATTCACAAGTGACATACTCTTGTGTTAAGCTACTTACATGTATGCAAATCCAAAAAATAGTTAGTCTTTCCAATCTCTTTTTAAATCTCTTTTTAACTAATGGTATGGCTAGTGCATGACTATTAACAATTTAATAGATCAATAATATATTAAAATTCTTCTAGATCATTTGTATCAAGAGCTACCACCACTCACTCCCGCATAGAGTTGTTCACATAGCTGGAACCATGTCTTGCCTCTTTCTCCTTAAAAGGAAGGGTTAGACTCCTCCATCTTGTGAAAATATTAATGGTTCATTTGATTGACTTTCTTTAATGTAGTGTAGCATGAGCATTGATACTATCTTGCTTCTACCTTTTGTTTGAGGTGCTTTTGTCACTTGCTATAGTGGCTCTTGATCCTCCTTTTGGTAAGTCCTAAGATAGTCTACTTACCCTTCTTATTAGCATGACTATATTTAGTTAAAGAAATTAATTTATTGTTATATATTTAAAAATAATAATTAATATATTTTGATGGGCCATACATACCAGTCAACCATATTACCCTCTTATTTTTGCTGAATACACCATCTCACTAACAATACTCAACCACACATTGCTCATTGAATTTCAAAAATCTGCTACACGGGCACGCATCTAAAATACAAAAAATAAAGTAACAGTGGATCTACGATTCTACAGAACTTAAATCCATAACAATTATTTTCAAGTACCATCACCAAAATCAAGATTTTGAAAGGACTTATAGTATATAAAACATATAGAGAAAAACAATAATGGCTAATGTTCTGGACCACGAAAAGATCCATTTATTTTCTACAGGCCTAAACGATGTAATCAAATAATCTCCCTATTAAAATCAGTGCTAAAAAGCGTTTAAGAGGAGCGATCTTCTTGGCCATCAAGACAAGATGGCCATGAACAAAATTCGCTCATTGATATTCATTCACAACACAACTAAAAAGCTCTGTAGTAATCTATGTGCTTAGCGCCTCAGTGGAAAATGCAGGCCATAAAAGCAATGAAGGATCCCACCAGACCAGCGGCTACAGATGGCCTCATCGCCATGGAAGCTGCGCCTGTAACAATTGCTGGACTGGGCGCCACTACTTCCTGTGCACTCACCACCACCACCACCACCACCATCATCACAACTAATATTGACATGAATCTGAACTTCTCTGCTGCTCTTGCCATTTTAACAGAGGGTGTTTCACAGATCAAAAAATTCTCACAAGTGGAATACCTGCAGCTTTGTGATCTCTCAACACCGTATTGAAATGTAGAGGGAGATTGTGAAGAGAGGAATTAGCGGTGTACAAGAATGGCAGTGGAGAGGGATATTTATGCTTTGGAAAAAAATATGTGCATCAAATCTTGGGCGTCTGTAAATTGCAAATAATTTCCTAAGCAGCGAAAGAGTCTAAAATGTGTGTTGGAGAAAAGTCGTATGTGAATAAGGAGTCAGAAGTTGTAGAGTCGACTTGGCATGTACGAAACAGTCAGTCAAAATGGTAATAAAGACGTACACCAAAGAAATTGATGAATGTTACGTAGAACATTTGGTAAAGGGGATTTTGTTAAATTCTAAGTTTCTCCAAGTTGGACTTTCGACTCGTTCCACGTAAAAATGCATGAGTGGGTGGGCAAATTTTCATGTAACTAAGCATTAGAATCGAACGTGTATTCTGACGGCTCCAAACCAAAAATAAAAATAATAATTAAAAATAAATAGTTGGAATATTCATTATGCTGAAGGTGTTTTCTTTACGAGAGGGAGATACTTCGATTTTTTAATCAACGGTTTATATTGCTTGATAAGGATTTAAGATGAGGGAATTTATTTTAGTAGGACACGTGGCTTTCAATTTGATTTTTGTGTCTTTTCACACTATACTTTTTTTCTTCGTCAAACATGATTTCACATAATAGTTGCACATCATTTTTACAAGAGCAACATGTTTGTGTCGTACACAATTGTATGTACAGGAGGGTGGTGGTGGTGAAGATGTGATTGTATTACTTTACATATGTTTCATAGGTCAGAAAACATTTAGTCTTTTTAATGAGGTCATGTTATACATAATGTATCACAAGAAAGATCATTATGTTTTATAGAGTACACAATTAAAGTTCCATCGAGTGGTCAATGTGACATAGATAAGCACTTATGTACTCCAAAGATTTGGTCATTGGTTGTTTTTCATGTGCCACTAATAAGTGAAAGACATGTAGTTATATGGTAGGTCCATCAAATGTGTCATGTTTTTTTGAATATAAGTATAACCACTTATATTTGAGTATAAGTACTTATATTTGAGTATAAGTATAATCACTTATACTCAAATATCACCCTGCCAATCTTACTCATTCCTGGTGTTTAGTGCTACCATGTCTTTATCTATGTAACAACCTAAGATTGACCCATGATATCATACTGACATTCCACAAATTATCTATCCATTAAAGTATCATTGAAAGTGGATTTTTGTAAGATGTAGTATTTCAATGATTTCATTTATGTGTATATAATTTTCCTACAAATTCCTTTATGCATAATTTAGGTTTCATACCAAGTCACCCCTTTCTTCATTTTTAATTTGAATTTCACATGTTAGTGGATGGTGTGTTATTTTTTTAGTACTTGAATATATCCTTAATAGCGTGTTCTTTAACACTAGTAAACAAGGAACTATGTAGTGCTTATCGACTAATTGTTGTGGCTAGTTCCCATCCATTATCTACTACACATGAATCTTAATATCATTTCTATGATGGGAAATAGGAAACAAGACAAAACCCTCATATTAGGTGGAAATATGAAAATTCATCAAAGTTGATAGCAAAGAATACATCTTTCCTAATCATACATGACAAAGTTAGAAATTCAAACACTAAAGAGATATGACAACCTGGTAAGTTTACATTTGCCAACATAGACATGAGAGTTCATTTGAAGTGGCCTATCTAAAGTATAGATTCATTTGTTTGTAAGGAAATATTCCCCTCAGTGTGGCATAAAGCCTTTGAGTCAAAAGAAACAAAATAAACATAGATGTACTAAGTAGCCACAATGAGGAAGCAACAATTATTCTCACAAATAGGAGAGCTTAAATCTTTGATTTCATAGCCTATGATAAATGCAATGAATAGGAGAGCTTCCTTCACTACTTAAGCTTCACCTCTTAAATGTAAATAAAGGATTGTCATTGTGTTGTAATTCATACTACTAAGCTAGATATAAATGATTGAGAAAAGTGAGATTGTCCATGGGGAGCTACATTGAACATAACACATAATTTGATTAATGACCCAATAATTGACCTTCAAGATCTCTTCAACATACCCATTGCACATTGAATGTGATTTCTAGTAGGAAACTTATTCTAAGTCATGTGAATAATACAAGAAACTTGATTCTTTTTAATATGTTATTTTAATATCACTTGCATGGAATAATTTTTCTTTTCTTTAACTTTTTTATTAGCTACTACCATATTTCTTTCTTTCTTTAGAGGAACTCTCCTCCTCACTCTATATTCATTTAGTTGAGGGAAGATTCTCTTCTACAACTAACCTCCATCTCCTTCTAATCATGCACTCATGTACATATTTCCACCACAACCTTCTCCTTGTGTTCCTTTATAATCCCTTTCAACAATGTTAGATTACTAGGAGCTAAATTTAAATATCCTCCCACAATGTGATCTTGATGAGTGGTATTCTACCACCAAGTTATATATTTCTCATAATCTAGGGAACATCCTTACTTGTTTTAGTATGAAATCCCAAAAATAAATCTAACTTTACCAACATATATACATTAGAAGTTAGAGTGCACCTTAGAGTTTTTGGAGAGATAGAAATAAAATGCCCCAGAGAATTGCAAATACCCTCGAATTTTGATGAGAGCTAAAAATGCAATGGTAGATTGGGTAGTCTCACCCAAGTAGGTGTTATCTTAGTTTTTTCATTAGTATATAATATAGGAAAATCATTCATCTCTTACACATGGAACCCTACGAAAAATAATTTTTTTATATATAATATAGTTAAATCCTTACTCATTTAATTATGTACACTACTTAGGTTGACATCCTCTTTCTATATATAGGAAAATTCTTATTCATTTACTCAGTAATTTCCTTGCCCCATTACTTGTCCATTCTATCTCTTGGTAACTATGGGCTAGTTCAAACACTAATATGAGGAGACAATAGGGACTAAATATACATGTCATAAGCTATGTATCCAAGTAAAATGGATAATTTTTGAATCAATGGTTAGATCCTATCAATGCTAGATACTAACATTTACAATTTAGTATATCTATTCGCAAGCAATTACAAAAAATAACGAGTAGTTTCAATTTCATTTAAAACCACTAATCATGGATTATATGTTTGATTCATTGGAAAAAATCCAAAAGTTTGAAACAACCATTAGTGAATTTTAAAAGATATAATTTCATATATATCAAGTATTATCATGGTAAGTTCCCAATATTATAATAAATCCTAATGTTATAATTTAGGCCTAATTATGAATACGGTTATCACTATTATTATAATGGTGAAACACATCCATTTTGGTACCAATAATGTTTTTACATGATTGAACCAACAAAATATTGACGGTCAATCTTTCCTTCCAGAGTTATAGGATTGTTATTCATTAATTATGTATGTGTTTTAAGTTTAGCCTCATTAAATTTTTTACTATCTTGGGTTGTTTTGTACCTTAGTACTATTTTAATATATTTGCATCCCATTAGCCTATTTTTCCCACTCTCATAGATTGATATGGTGTCTTTCTATCTTATATTCTTAATAAAAAATCACATCCTTCAAATGATTCTATAGAAGAAATACATTGAATAAAATATAAGATTGAAGCCATGGCTACAATCACATGATATTGTAGATGACATGTATGTTTTTTATGCAAGTGAAACAAAGAAAAAAAGGTCCAAACTATTTTTAATTTCCAATGCTATTGTGTTAAATTGAGTGCCTAAGACACAATTATCTAATTCATATTATATAATATAATGGATAAACAAGCTTTGCACTCAATCTAAATATTTTATAGAGTTCAAAATTTAAATTAGAGATTTTCTTTGTGTGTGATAAAATTAATATGAAAATAATAAACAATAAATACAACTCTCTCAATTCTTCTCACTTCTTTCTAATGATAGGTTATGAAGCTAGAACTCAAATAATCTAAACTAAACATAGAATACATTGACTAGTAGAATCAAAAAAATCAACCATAAAAAACAAGTGTGAAAATCTTCATTCTTTGGTTTGTTGTTCTTTCAATTACATAATAATTTTTTGGTCATTTACATTCACCTTGTTTCTAGATCCATATGTTGAACTTTTTTTTGTTGAAAATATTTTTTTTTGTATTAAAGTATATAGAAAGAAATGAAGCTATTATAGGCTACTTAAATATGCATCAAATATAGAAGGAAATTTAAAAAAAAAAAAACCAAATAACATGATTTAAAAGCCAAACATTTTAAGTTTACTCATTTATTGACAAAAGCCAAAAAAAAAAAACAATTGGAAAATTTGAATGTTGTAATAAATTTAGCAATTGGTGAAGTGTCATATTAAACATACTCTTGATATTATTCTCCAATTCGCTACAATTTTATTGTTTGTCTAGAGTGATCTTTTGCAATTGCTTTTGTTTGTAAATATTTTCCTACACAATAATCATTGTATTCAATCTTATTTATATACATTATGGAAAATGATCTAGGATGGTGGTGGAGAAGGTATGAATGCATTTTTTTTGTGAGTAGTGAACAATCTACATTTACACTAGTAGATTAAATATCTACTAAGTCGACAATGCTATTAGATTTCATCTCTAAATATTTTATACAACATTTCGTAAAAGACTTGAAATAACCAATACTATAAATTGTAGATTCATTTTCAACAATTTGGAGTGACTTATTCATGTTTATGGAAATGATATTTTCAACTGCATAGTTAAAACCTAGAACAACACATCACCCTCTAATTAATAGACATAATGATTAATACTGACAAAAAAAAAAACATAATTATTTGATGGAGGATAGTGTTTTACATCTGATCAATAACAATATTTATCATTATCTAAATCTTATTTTGAATATAATGTGAAACAATTTGTCAACATCATACAAATTTTTAAATGAAATCCCACACAAATATTACTTATTATATAAATATTGTTACTCTATTTCTATTTCAAATCTAATGATATATAGATTTTTAATCTAAAATTCATTACCTATCATTACTAATATTGGAACATTTTATTTCCCAAAGATAACATTAGGACATAAGATACATACTTACATGAATGACATGGCTATCTCACGCATATTCATTTCTCTTACCCATATCAGCTGAATTACCCCACTATTTACAAGCTTGTTGCAATCTTTATGCACATTTAGCGCAATTGCTAGTAACTAGCAATTGCACCTTTGTGTGCAATGGGTACGCTGAAGACATTGTTGGGGTTAATTTTGTGTTAATTTTGGTTATAATGAATCCAAAATCTTTACTTACAAAAAGGCTAGGTTGTATAAAAGAATATTTTGATCTCTTTAATATATTAAATGTGAGTCAATGTTAAAAGAACAAGGTCCCATAGAGTCGGGTTATTTTAAATTGAATTACTTTTAATGGGAAATTCAAAATGATACATAATTTAAGTAGAAACAAAAATTGTTAGTCACGATGCATCAAAGAAGAGAGTATGATAGATTTAAATTAAAAGAAAACATTTGCTACAAATATTGGTTATGCAGTTTATATTTGAGTAAAGTACTTGTAATGGGAGATTTTAAATGGTGCATTAGTAAAGCATAAAATAAACCTGTTAGTCACGATGCATCAAAGAAGAGCGCACAACATATTTAAATTAAAAGAAAACATTTGCTACAAATATTGGTTATGCAGTTTATATTTGAGTAAAATGAAAGAAAATTTGTTAACAGATTAAGGTGGGAGCTTTGTATTTTCTCTTATGTAAAAAAATATTTCATATTTCATATGAATCCTTGTTCAATGAATCCTTAGTTTGAGCTCATTATGACAACTTCCACAAATCAAATTCTCAAAATCAAGTGAACACAATTATGATATGCTATAAGGTTA
>VDFB02097327.1:33452-89053 GCA_007258455.2 Sequoia sempervirens
CCATACTCACATCCACAACCATTGAGTCTAGTTCTGGCTCTATGCCTAGAAAACCATCTCTACAGAGCAATTGAACTAATATACCAAGCTTTTAGAAACAAGAGGAACTGAAAAAACTAACATAACAAATTTTATCTATCTTTAATGCTTTGAGGTATTCTAACAAACTATCCATGTTCCTTCTCTATGCCTCCACATTTTGCATACATTTTAATTAGGGTAGTCTCGACTATAACATCTGACAACAATCTCCCTTCCTTTATGCATGGATAGATGTCCATACCCTATTCCAAAGCACGGTAGGGCATAATGGTGGAAAAATTTGTGGAACTTGGCTTTGCACGTGCCAGTTGTTGTGTGAATCCTTCTAAAATTTTATTTTGTGCATTATCCTACAATCATGGGATTCTAGGAGACTGCATATCTTTGACCTATATTCTGTCAAATAGTTCATTGCCTATGCTTCCACATTTTGGATACATGTTTATTGGAGCATTCAAACTATGGTATCTGAAAATAATTTTCTTTTTTTGTTCCTTTTCTTCTAAGGAGAAAAGTTAGTATAGAATTAAGATAATAGCCCAAAATGAAAGACCTGGGACTGAGAGAATGCAAAACAATGGAGATGGGTTTCATTTGGATAGCAAACAAGTCAAACAATTAACAGAGTCCTGAGAAGTGGAGAGAGGGAAACTCAAGAATCTGGGCCATAAAGAAACGAGTATTGTAAACTGTTAAAGTAACTTACAGGAAATCAAAACTCTTAAAATCAAGCATAAAATTTGTGGAACAAAGTTGTAGAGACCTAAAATGGAATGGGTTTTTAAAAGTATATGGAGAGGTAGGGTTACAATTACAAATATTGTCTCGAGCTCAAGAATCTAGTAGCTCTAAACCCCCATATTTTTACATCTAATTTTTCATTTATTGTGAATAGATTGAAGCAACAACTATGTGGAGACTGATTTTGGTTTGACTCATTTTTCTTAAATTCTACTTTGGTAGGGTTTCGTAATATTTTTCCTACAAATTTTGCCCATTTTTTCCCATTGGCATTGTTGAGACTTAATAGGGAGATTTAATAATAAACCAATTTAACATATTTTAATATGTGGAAGGTTTTAGCCAAAATTTATGGTTATCTAGTGATTACATTAATGAAAGTAAATGTTACATAGCAAAAACTCCAATTTTACTTTAGGGATGGGTTTAGTCACAAACTATATCTCCTTATATCTCTATCACTCTATCTTACCATCTATATTTCTTTATCTCTGCAAAAAAAAAAAAGATCGACTGTCTGATTGATCTGATTTTGACGGATAAACGATCCTTTGATCTGGCTGATCTGATCCAGCGCCTCCATCTCCATATCTATCTCCATCTCCTTACCCCTCTCTCTCTCTCACACTCTTCCCCCCTCTCTCTCTCACACTCTTCCCCCCTCTATCTCTCACTCTTTCTATCCCTACCCCTCTCTCTCTCTCCATCTCTCCTTATTACAATCATAACATGAGCCCAGGTTGGTAATGGAGCCTGATTATCTTCTTGATTCAAAGGTTTTATTGCAATCATGTTTGGATCCCTATAAGTAAATTTGCATAGTTTATTTGAAGCTATCACTTTTCCATCAACACCTTTGTTGTATAAACAACATCATTTGCTAAATGGCCTACCAATTGACTTCATGTACTACATAAATGTATGAGAAAAAAGACAAAAAATTATCCTAATTGACCTTCCACATTTCTTTGGCGTACCCATTGCACACTAAGGTGTGAATGCTACTAGTTTAACTTATTTAATCAAAGCTAGAGATTAAGCTTTAAGAAGTCTGATATATGTTTCAATTTTTTAAATAGTCTATTTGTAAAGAACTTGGATATCAAACTATCACTATTTGTTGTTACAAAATTTAACCATGTCACCTGGTTTCTACTAAGTTTACTGTTTAGCCAGTATCATTACCATTCCTGCAATTGTTCAACTTTGTTTTCAAAAATCCCCTTTTCATATGCCTATGGGAAGAAAACTATAATTACAAGTATTGATGCCCATTTTCAGTTAATGACATTGTGGAAACTTAAGGAACATACCATTCTTGAGAAAATTCAAATCTTTAATACAATTTGAGTTATATTAAAATTTTCCAAAGCTTGTGAAATATTTATGCATACTTCGAAACATTTATATGTTCCACAATTTGGCAAAATAATTCTAATGCATATCAATTTTGCTACAAGTTATGGAGGGAGAGATATGTATTAACATTATAGTTCTATTTATCTATCATTTCAATTCATGGAAGATTATGGTACACATTAGTTTTAACTTCTTTTTTTGTGAGAAGCATGCACCTTAGATGGGCTATGCTTATAGGCTATTGTCATCTTCTACTTATTCCTTAGCTTCAATGAGTCAGTGGTTATTGAATGATAATTAACTGTCATCTACTTGTTAAATTCAATGTTTTTTAATATTGTAGTAACCTGGTTGAGACTTGAATTGGGAAAATAGTGTTAATCTCACTGTACTTTATGTTGTTACACTAAACATCTGAAGACCATTCAATGTTATGAAGGTTTTTGCTATGAACATTATTTTGAAAAGAAAGTAATTTATTTGTGTTTGAATGTGTTGAAGTAAACTGAGTTCAACTAGGTTTTCCACAAACAAGGGTTTAGCAGCTTAAAGATCCATGGGCTCATTAGGAAACAACTATAAGCTATGATGTAGTATATATCTTACTTTTGAACTAAATTTCATAGGTAACTTTCCATTCGCAGGATCCACCTGGCTTTGCATTTGAGTCACTATAAAAAAAGAAGAAAATAAAATAGGTTGGGATCAAGCATAGGCCCATTCTTATCCAAGATGGCTTCATTTTTTTTTATTATTTAAATATATACAAACCACTTATTGAGTTACTTCCTTTGAGTTCACTTTTTACTAGATAGCTAGGGTCTCTTAACATAATTCAGGCTCTTCACTTGCAAGCTTAAGGCCATCATTTCTTTAAGACGTCTGATGTTATCCAAGAAGGTTGGGTGTGTTTATAATGCAAGAGAGCTTTTGGATGTCACTAAAAATTAAAAATATCAAGCATTAAAAGTATGTTGCAATAACATGCATATTAATGACTGTATGGACCATATTTGAAAGTTTCAACAAATAAAAACAAAAACAAAAGATATCTCAATGAGCACATAAATAGAAATAATCCTTTTATTATGCTACTAGTTTAACTTATTTATTTATAATGATTATGTGTTGAAACCCTGCAAATATAATGGGCATAAAGTAAATTGCTAGCCCAAATTTTTTATGAAAAATTGCAGGTATAAAAACCCTATACAGTTCCCAATTCATCTAAAAAACATTGCAATTACAAAAACACATCAACCATTGCATTTTTACTATATATAGAAGATAAACACAACATACATACAATCCACAGTATGCTTCAAACCAAAAGATGGTAAATACACGTAGCTACACACAACTTAACATAAGATGAAACCAGTTGCTTTTCAATGCACTTTTTCTTCCTCTTTGTGTTGTTGAGGAAGCTTCTCCTTAATCTTATCCATTAAACCCTTCTTTTAGCCCTATTCTTTAGCCTTTCCATGATCATAAACTTCTCATGTCGTCCGGGAAGCTTTATCTTGTTCTCGCCATTTTCATCTTCTTCTATAATCTTTTTATGAAGAACAATGGCAGTATCCTATCTTTAGTTATAGAAAATGGAATGTAAAAGGAGGTTTGTATTTCACATAAACTTATAAACAACCGAAAGAAATAAAAAATAGAATGTGTCCATGAAATTGAATGGTTTGCTAGAAGAATTATCTCTAATTTCAAAAAAGACAAAAAAAATAAATTTATTTATATAAACAAAAAGAGAAAAAAATAGAATGTACAGAGTGACCCTTGGTTTAAAAGTGAAGTTGAATGACTCAAAATCAAGTCTTGATATTCCCATAAAGCAACTTCTAGGTTCTCAGCCTCATCAAGCAAAATAAAGAATATTTAATTAATGAAAGCAAAGATAAAATAGAATGCACATAGAATGTACAATTTTGGAAAATTAAGTTAGGTAAACCCTTGCTTGTTGAGGGAGTCAATCTATTATACCACGAGATCATTTAAATTATGTAAAAAATTCATTTATAAAGACAACTATGAGGCAGCCCTGTGTCTGTAAATGACGAGCAGGAAATCAAAGCTATGTCAATCCTAAATTAAACATTATGGTTTTTTTTAGCTTATGATTGATGTTTCATGAAATATTGTTTCTGGATTCTGAGATAATTTTAGAAATATGTTTTAGGAAATATCCCAATTTCTCTTATCAGCCTTAATATTTAATTGTCTTTAATTAAAGAAATAAGCCCCCATATATGAAATTAAGATCAAACATATTGCAGTACAACCAAATAATTCATTTCATTTACTTGTAATATTTCTCAAAATCACTTGCCAGATAAATTGGTTTAGTATTGTAAAATTTGTACAAGGCTAGATCAGTTTTTCTTGTGTTTTATTTCATTCTAAAACAGATCTATTGTTATCTGGAAAATGGAGGAATTGGGCCTGTGGTTTTATCTATGGTTGTTTTAATATATAATATTATTGTAATACTAGTGGTAGATCCTTATTTTTTTCTTCACATGGAGATATTTTGAATTGTAAATTGAATTTTACGTTCATTTGGTGGTTTAATTTTTTTTCCTTGCTCTTGAAGTTATTTTTGTGACAATTTTCCATACAAAATTATTTAGTATTGAATGTATAGCAGCTACTACTAAAGCTGTAAATGCAATGGTTGCCAGAGCTATTTTCACATAGAGTGAACAGTAAAGATCAGATCATCTTCATATATTAAACTTAATAAATTCTTATTTGCAAAGCTTATACATTGTGCAGTACATATTTCTTCATAGTTTTGTGCCATTATATTGGCTCTTGTACTTTAAAAACCAAATGTCAAGGAAAGGGATTGGCGTGGAAGGGGATGTGATTTTTGCTTTTGACTCACATAATGAATCAAATGGCAGACTAGTACAGACTTTGAATTTAATAGCTGTAACAATACATTAAGAATACGTATATGAGTCCTAAGGCCCTTGAGACCAAGTTATGTGATATAAGTAATGGAGGTGGGTTATTAGGGTTGCCATTAGAGGGTGGGGATCATCATGATTAGGACTTGAAATGCATTCCTTTACTCTTTAAAAGAGGAAGTGAATCCGAGCATAAGTGTGAAAAGTAAACTTTGCAATGGTTGAATCAAGGAATATTTGAACCTTGAAATCATCTTTCATTTTTGTTCATATGACTGAATATTTGAAGTTTCATTAGATATAATTTTATATTCATGGTTTATGCAAATAATAATTTTATATTCATTGGATATAATTTTATAGTCATATTAAGCTTTTGAATGCATGAAATTGGATTATTTCCAAAGATCCTTCATGTATAAAGACAATACTATGAGTCCAAGATAGTTTCTATTCACACAAAAAGCAATAACCCTACTTAGTTGTAAGAGTTGGGATCTTATCAAACTATAGGCATACTGACTAATGAAGTAGCCAGGGAGAAGGCTGGGGATGCCTAAATTTATAGGGGTATTTTAATTTAAATTGACTAAATTTTAGAATTCCCACTAACTACAAGAAATATTATTTACTCAGGCATTAATGTGCTTTAACTTCTTCTATACATTCTTCCAGTATGGTTGAATCTAGTTTATAACATATTAATTTAACTCTAAATCCATCTTAGCTCTAAACTTAATTCATTGGCATTAACATAAGAACTAAATCAGAAGCTACCAATATTTTGATATATTAATTAACAAAGAATGAAGAAAAAAACAAAAAACACCAAATAAAAAAGACTCAAGTCCTATGACAATCCCAACCATGCAAATATGCCATAAAATAGATCAATCTATTGATTCAACAGATAAAATGATAGATTTTCATAAATTTGAGTCCCTGATACAAAATTCTTATCCAACTTAGACAATTTCAAATGCCAGCATATGATGTAAAAATGGGAAGCAACCCCTTTCATTCCTAAATTAATCCAATTCATTAGTAAACCCTATTTAACCCAAAATCCAATTTAGGGAAAAATCATCTTAAGCCTCAGCTTTCTGGTAGACATAAGTCAAACAGCATTTTCCACAGTAAATGCCTATCAAAGTGGTTAGCCATGAATGTCCCAATTCCACACTCTTGATTAGGGTATTCCTTCCTAAGCCTCTGCACCTTTTCAGAGTCGTCCACCTTGTAGTACTGCAAAACAACCAACTTGGCCTTCTTCTTGTGCTTAATCTTCTTGGATTTAGTAAGGTCTTCTTCTTTCTCTTCTTGGCACCTCCCCCAAGGCGAAGAACCAATAAAAATTATACACAAATTTGGTTTTCGTTTGAAGGAGAAAAAATCACAAAATCAAAAAAGAAGAAACAATGGTGAGACAAAATAATTTAACATCACTGCAATACACATTTTACTTCAAAAATAATATTACAAATAGTGGGCTTGTAAGAAAATACCTTGGAAAGCAACATTCATTTTGACTACAAAATTTGTTCAACACTAGTGGTAAAATGAATGGAGCCTGGTTAACAACCATTGCCTTAAAATGAAAGGGTTTGTATTGCAATAGGTACTGCGTAGTGGAGCAGCCTTAAACTAATATAATTAATTGCTTGAAGGTTCACCCCTTCTTAGTTAAAAGAAATAGCCCAACGCCACTAGTAAAAGCAATAAAGGTTTAGCAACCATTGAGTAATACTGAAAGGGTTTCAATTAAAATAGTGCATGAAGCATAAAAGTAGAAATTACCTTCACCCTTTTGATGTTTCCTTGCTCTCTTCCTGGCATAACCGCCATTGCCATTTCATTCAAAAAAAGGTTGTTTGAAAAAGCAATGGAAATTGGAAGTAGTGAATACAACAGTAGTGGGGAAAGCAACAAAAACGACAGAGAAAATGACCAAAAATGATGAATAGTTGAGATATGTTACATTGTAGTACATTACCTGTGGCTCAATTTGCACCATTGCGCATCAAAATGGGTTGGAAAAGTTAGCATGGGGACCAGGCCTGGAATTTGACGGCCACCCCTACCTGTCATATGAAAATTTTGTGATGGTTTGTTCATTTAAATGCCTGTCACTTTACGTTCTATGAAAAAAATTAACTGTCACAAAAATATTTAATTTATATTTTTTTATATGAAATCTTTTATATTAAAACATTATTGATTTTATCAATCATACATATTAAATATGTTTTTTTTAATAAATTTCTATTTTTAATGTACAAGTAATTTGGTTATTTTTTAAAATATTATGTATCATATAAATTAATTAAGTTGACTAGAAATTAATTTATTGATTTCATATGTGCAATATCATAAATACATCCACATATGCACAAATATCATAAATGCATCCATCAATTTGAAACTATTTTATTTTAGTTAATTTATTTTATATTACAAATTGATTTTATTTTTCATATACATCTTAAATTCAATTATCTAAAAACACATTTAAATATCAATTTCAAACCTACCAAAAAATAGTTATATAAAATTAAATTAAATTTAATTTTTGAATTGGTCAATCTAAAAACACATTTAAATATCAATTTCAAATCTAGCAAGAAATAATTATATAAAATTAAAAATAGCTCAATGCCCAAATTTGTGTTATGTTATTATTCATATGGATATCTTATATATATTTAAAAAAAGTAAAATTAGAAAATATTGATAATTAGAAATAAATGTAAAAATCTTAAATTTAATGTTACAAGAATTTTCTAATTTCATAGAAAATAAATCTTGTTAAAATATTCAAAAAGTTAAAAAACAATTATATTCTATTTTGAAAATATATATTTTAAAAAAGTAAAATTAGAAAATATTGATAATTAGAAATAAATGTAAAAATCTTAAATTTAATGTTACAAGAAGTTTCTAATTTCATCGAAAATAAATCTTGTTAAAATATTCAAAAAGTTAAAAAACAATTATATTCTATTTTGAAAAGATTTTGAATTAATATATGTTTTTATAATAAATATTATAAATCATATATATTAATATAAAGTAATGATAACTATTAGTAAAAATGTCAAAATCTTTAAAAATTTAGAAAGAACTATATTTAATCTTGAAATAATTAGAAATAAATGTAAAAATCTTAAATTTAATGTCACAAGAAGTTTATAATTTCATAGAAAATATATCTTGTTAAAATATTCAAAAAGTTAAAAAACAATTATATTCTATTTTGAAAAGACTTTGAATTAATATATGTTTTTATAATAAATATAAATCATATATATTAATATAAAACAATGATAATTATTAGTAAAAATGTCAAAATCTTTTAAAAATTAGAAAGAACTATATTTAATCTTGAAATAATTAGAAATAAATGTAAAAATCTTAAATTTAATGTTACAAGAAGTTTCTAATTTCATAGAAAATATATCTTGTTAAAATATTCAAAAAGTTAAAAAACAATTATATTCTATTTTGAAAAGATTTTGAATTAATATATGTTTTTTATAATAAATATTATAAATCATATATATTAATATAAAACAATGATAACTATTAGTAAAAGTGTCAAAAATCTTTTAAAAATTAGAAAGAACTATATATAAAAATATAGCAAGTCCAAAATGATATAGTTTAATAATTTTTTAGGTTGTAATATACGGTCCAAAATACTAAAAACGGCCAGATAGACCATCAAATTCCAGCCCTGATGGGGACGCCTTCGGCGTAAATATTACAGGACACGTTTTCTCTTTATTAGTATTATTTATCAAATTAATAGTGACGCGTGTTAGTACAACCTAAAAATTCCATTGACGCAAAGACGGCTGGGACCATAATACACGTTATGGGTTGTCGTACGTGCCACAACAGACAGATGTACTACTTTGAGTTTTTTTCGACCCACATTTGAGACCTGTTTACGTGGCTACAGACCCCTTCCACTCACGATACATTTGACCCTTCCATTTCTGCGACTTTTTTTGCAAAGCGTGTTTGCTGGGCAGCATAAATATCCCTCGCCTGTTACTCATTCTTCACAATCTTCACATCCTTTACATTTCAAAACGGTCTGAGAGATTTAAAAGGTGCGGATTTTCCACTTGTGGGTAATTACTTGTCTGTAAAACACAGGTTGTTCATATGGCAGGATCAGCAGAGAAGATGAGATTCATAGCCATGTTAGTTATGATGATGATGATGGTGGTGGTGAATGCACAGGAAGCAGAGGCACCCAGTCCAGCAATATTTACAGGCACAGCTTCCATGGTGATGCCGTCTGTAGCCGCTGGTGTGGTGGGATCTTTCATTGCTTTTATGGCCTGCCTTTTACACTGAGGCGTTGAGCATATAGATTAGTACAGACCTTCTAAAGTGTGTTTTGAATGGATAACAATGAGTGGATTTTGTTCGTGGTGATTTTGTCTCGATGGCCAAGAAGATCGCTCTTGTTTTACGCTTTGCAGCACATATTTTAATTGGGAGATTATTTGACTATATTGTTTAGCCCTGTAGAAAATAAATGGGTCTTTTCTTTCTCGATCTGTAAACATCTGGCGTTTATTGTTGTGGTTTTATTTATTCTATAAAGTAACATTCTTTCTGAAAATCTTGGTTTTGGCTATGGTACTTGAACGTAATTGATATGGATTTCAGATTTTGCAGATCTACTGTTACTTTCTTTTCTGTATTTTAGGTGTATATTGGTGTAGCAGATCTTTGACACTCAATTGCCAACACACAGTTCAGTAGAATTAAGAAGGTAATCCTGCACTCTTTGTTTTTATTGGCTATTTTGCTTTACAATCCTTCTTAAAAACTAGCACTTGCACTAGCACTGGGATGGAAAGATATATGTAATAGTTATATCGATTGTATTTTATGAAATATTTAATATGATTTTGAATAGCTTTCTAATAAGAAGCTTTAAAAAAAAGTTTGCATTCAGCACACATAAGTCTAATGGAAAACATGTATAAACTTATAGTTTAAACTTCAAGCACTACAGCTTACACATTAGTGCAATGACAGTATAGAGATATGCTTTGAATCTAATTTGAACATAATAACATGAATCAATGAAGATTGACTTGAAAGTAGATGGCAACGTCAATTCATTATTACATAATTTGATACAGTACAAAAACACCACCTAATACATAATATGAAATTGTGTGTTAATATTTAGTGATTGTCTCATATGACTTGAATTTCATGAGGTGGTTATGAATGTCTGCACAGAATATTGCCACATTCTTTAGTCTGAAATCTTCTTCACTTATTGCATTTTTTAAATCATGGTTCAGAACCAAGATATCCATTTTTGAGGAAGCAGAGGGGCACTTACCTCACTCTCCGTTGCCCCATATTTTTCGTCCTCGTGCGTTTGCAGAATGAATTTCGCACCAGACGACAAGTTCACCTTTTCACCAACCACTATGTCCCTGAATGACATTGCATACGTATTCTTGCCATTCACCTGGTTCGACTCTTTGGCCGAGCCATTGGGGGGGTCCATATCCCCCTCCATTATTAGACGGAACCCCCACAAGAAGTTTCACATGAACGAGGGCAGAGATAAAGATGGAGACACACTTCGCCCCGATGAAACCCCAGATCGAAATGCAAGAAAGATTAGAAATCAAAGCACAGTATGGCCTGTAACACGACTTGAACGCCAGTGTGGAGGAGGGTCGAGCCTCCTCCACAACCCCGTGTGAAACCCTATCACGGGTTACGCCAACCGTCCTTCACATAGAAACCCTTACTTAGAATGTCCCCTTCTAATTTTTTTTTTTTCAATATTGAAAGCTAATGTATTAACTAACATTTGCAGCCGAAGGTTCAATAGGCATGAGCAAATCATGGGATTAAATATAGGCTTACACAACTGAGAATATGCTACCAGCCACTAACTTGCAGACAAAGCACAATTGACTGTATTTAACCCCTACTCTTAATAAATTTAGATTTGAGATTGAAGTAAATCTTGTTTTTTTACAGTAAATCCTTTATTTACAGTTTAGTGTTAGCATTCATCTATCATTAGTCTTCAAAAAGGTTACATTTATAAACATCAAATGACTTCTGAAAGTTCATATGCTGAATCAGATCACAAATTCTAAAAGATTTCCACATTTATCACTCAATTATCAGGAAAATCAGATCACAAATTCCAAAAGATCTCCACATTTATCACTCAATTATCAGGCAATTCAATACTCAGTATTTTAGTTATCCCTAGTATGCAATGTATACAGATATACCCAATTTATAGATCAAAGCTAATGTATGTCCTATTTGGACCAAGTCACCTCTATTAATGTGTATCGAATGAGTTTACTTTCTCCCCAATCTTCCCAGCGTTTCAAAAAATCTCGGTAACGAAATGGTGTACAATGCTTTCTCCATAGCCGATGATGAAATATCCTCCAAACAATGAATAATGAATTGAATCCTACTCATTGGTGGCGCAATAGGGTAGGTAGTCTTGAACATCCAATAATGGCGGATTGCCAAAATCTAATTATGAATGGTAGATTTGAAAGGATATTTGTATTTTTTTAATTAAAAATTAGAATTAATCAAATCTGCACGTTGTTGATCTCACATAAAAGGAATTGTGGGTTTTTATTTTCCAATTTTATATAAAGAAGGTTTTCATCTTCTGTATTAATTGAACCAAAATTCTATACTCCAACAAGAAGTAGAAATCCTGGATAATAGAGTAATTGTTCAATATCTTTTCTTCCTCCTTCTTGACCTCTCTTAAATAGAACTTTCCTTTAGATGCCCCTTGAATAAAATTATCAAACATCAATTATAATTTCATTCTACAATATTACTTAAACATTCCTTAATGCTGGAAATTGCTTTTTCCTTGTATTGAGATTGCATTTGTTGTGTTGGTTAATACATTTGTTGCACTACGTATGATGGGCATTGGGTTTTATTTTAATTTCGAATAAGGAACATTTCATTAAGTAAACCACGAAACTCTGTAACAATTTAGGAAACTAACGAGTAAGCTTCACCTACGGAAGTTAAATGCAGCACATTACACAACACAGATTGACCTGATTTTCAGCAGAGTAGAAAGAGATGTTTCCAAAGTCAAGAAGAATAAAGTTTGGCCATTCCCTTGACAACAAATCAAGATGTTTAAGTTGTGGAAGTCAGTCATGAAGCTTATTCCAAGAATTCAACCCAACCCATCAAAACCCTCACAATCACCTGCAAAGCTTTTGTTATGTCTGATGTTACAGCAGAGGCTTTCAAGGGAAAGAAGTTTTGTATCATAAACATAGTCAATTTACCAACTTCAAAAAGAGGATAAAATTCAAAAAACCACTTGTAATTTAACATCATTCAAACCGAAAGGATAACTGACAAGAACTGATGAGCCAGGAATTCCTACTGTCTGGTGTCAAACAATTCCACCAATTTGGAAAGGCTGGAAAATATGAATGCATACAAAGAGGAAGACATTCTTTCAACAAGAAATGGACCTGCTTTACCTGGTCAATTAATTCCTCTATTGGATGAGGCCAAATTAATGTCCTGGATTGCATACTAATACAACAATAGAGATAAGAATCATAAACCACGAAGATGATGTTATTTGCATTGCATCAACATGTATAAGATTGAAGTATAATTTCATGGAGCACAATTGTTGTAGGATATACACAAAATGAGTTTTCTTAATATCACATTGGATATTTGAGCAAATGTAATTGGTAGATATAAAGCCAAACTATGCAATTCTCAAGAGTGACAATACTTAATAAATATGCAGATGGCAAGTTTAAGTGATGTATCACCTTTTCACCAAGCAACATTTAATTTTTCAAAGCCCTATTATCTTTGTAGTAGTATTGCTATTTCCTAAGGAAATAAATAAATAAGCATTGTGGGCTATGACTACCTTATCACTGATACAATAAAATTTCAACATCGATATACAAAATAAAAATTTGATTTTTTTAATCATTTGTAACTTATTAACATAGTAGACTTTGTTCAGTAGAACGAATTGTATTGGTTGATGCTTTACTGTGTACCAGAGAAAAACTAACATTATTAATGTAATCAAGTTCAGATCAACGATTTAAATTTACAAAATATATTTCAATATTATGTGATTAACAAAAGTTAAGATCATCAATAACAGATATGAATTATTTATCAATCTGAAGTATGTTAATAGGTTATTTCAGTTAAAAATGAATTGAGGATATTTAGTTTTTCAACTTGAGGTTCTCTTCTTAGGGTTATTCTCTTGTTTTTAAATGTTTAGCGTATACATTGAACCTTGGTTGTACAACAATAACCACTTCAGCAACACTTTAAGCTATCGGTTGCAGCCTTTAAGAAGAAAATATATTGGTTGTGAGTGAAAGTTTGCTTTCAGGCGTGGGGCGAGGAGTTTCAATTGTAGGCCTGAAAGTTATTTTTTTCTGCGTGAGACAACTTTTCCTTCATTTAACAAATAATTAACAGAATTGTTTTACGGTTGCATATAGATTTCAAAAAAGTAAAATTCGCTGAAACTATGGCAAGTGATTTACCTCAAGATTCTTCAAAAATTGTGCCGTGTTGTCAATGATGCCAATGAGAAAAAATGGGCAGAGTTTGCAGGAAAAATTTACAAAATCCTACCACGGGAAAATGTTTTTAAAATGAGACGAATTGAAACCTATCTCCCTTTAATTTTTGCTTGAATCTATTTACAGTAAATGATAGTAGATATGAAAATATTAGAGTTTGAGGGCTACTAAAGTTTGATTTGATTTGGAGATCGGTGAGACTTTTTGGCTCAATGAGATTTTTTGACATGAAAATTCCAATGTGAAACAATTTTGGTGGGATGTACCCACAATATATAGCCTATCAGCTAATGAAGAGGGAATAAGTTTAGACTAGAGACATTTGACGAAAGGGAGTAGGGGAGAGGGGTCAATATTACAGGGTTCAATTGTTGTTATAACACTTGTGCTTATAATATTCAGTCTTACCACATATTTATACTATATATTGGTAATAAATAGTCCACTTTAAATCAAAAAAAAAAAAGTTGGTCAAGATGGACTCATGCTTGAATACATGAAAATCTATGAATGTTATATATAAAAAATACATTAGAGTATATATAAAAATATACAAGTGAAATAAATAATATTTTGTCTCAAATAAAATATCATAACTATACACTACAAGTGTATCATTTCTAAAATAGAATGCACATTTAATAAAATAAGACACACATTTAAACAAGTATTGTTATCATAGTGAGAAAATATTGTTCTTATGTGCAGAACTATTGGGGTAGCAATGTATAAGCATTAGAGTATTTCATATTAATAGTTTTCCCTATCACAAATATAAAAGGTGAGCATAATAAATACCTTGATTTTCATAAAGTTTTAGTGTTCAACTATTAGTCTAGTTTTGTTTGATATAAGTTGTAACTTTTTAAATAATCATGTGTTGTTTTTATAACAACAAATAGTGTTTTTGTGTTCAACTACGATCCATTTGTGTTGGATATAAAAGTTAGAGATAATAAATTTTTATGGTTATCAATAGATATTTGTTCCAATTAGGTTACATATATTTATATTTTAAATAAAAATATAATATTTTACAAGCAACACATGATATATTTTTGTTTAATTATTTGGGGTACCATGATTGAGTTTCAATTAAATCTTTAAAACATCAAAATTTGGACACTTGTCATAGATATGTTGATGTGGCAAGTTGTGTGATGACTCACACCTCCAAACCTTAGTTATAGATAGATAAGAGGCTAGCCCATATTTCAAAAAAAATGGAGGTCCTAAGATATTTCGTGCAACTACTACATGCTCACAAAGTTAGCCAACATGACTACTGACCCCTCTCCCATAGTAGCAGCTCAAACTTTCCTACTTAGTGACAACGTCTAAACATTTCGATTTATTTGAATTATTTTAAAAGTGTAAATTTAGCTAACTAATTTTTAATATATTAGTAAAGTTAAATGAATTACAAATAAATTATAAAAATAAATCTTATTAAATAAAATATTTTATATCAAATAAAAATAAAATTTTACATTAAAAATAATATGTAAAAATATAGTTATTAATATTATTTCTTTAAAAAAAAAAATTATAAATATCTCAACATTTATTTAAAAAACTTATGATTATAAATAAATTATTTCTTAAAATATTCTAATCAAAATATCATATTTTATATAATTATATTTATTTTGATCATAAATTAGTACTAAACCTATTGTGTTGTTTAACTACAAAAACGTTGACACACTTTTAATTTGATGGGAATTACAATTGACAAATTAATTTTAAATATTTTTTGTATATTGCATTTATTGATTTCATAGCTTAGGGTAAATGAAAGGAATAAGAGAGCTTTCTTCCACTACTTAAGCTCCACCTCTTTAATGTAAATGAACGAACTAATCTATATAAAAAATTGAGAAAAATGAGATTTCCCATGGGGGGCTACATTGGACATAACAAACCATTTGATTAAGGACTTGAAATTTGACCTTCAAGACCTCTTAAATGTACCCATTGCAAACAAAAGTGTGATTGCTAGTAGAGACTTCATTGTAGGACATGTAAACAATACAATTTTTTTTTTTTATGTGTGATTTTAATGTCACTTGCATGGAAGCATTTTTTTCTGGTTTAGTTTTTTATTAGCCACTATGGTCCATCTTTCTTTCTTTAGAAACACTCTCCTCACTTTGTATTCATTTAGTTGAGAGAAAGTTCTCATATATACTTGTCCCCCATAAATAATAATTTAATCTTGAGAATGTTTCCACAAAGAGGGATCCACTGCATCCTCCTCCATTTGTTCCTTTATCATCCCATTCAACAATGTTGGGTTATTTGGAGCTAAATTTAAACATCCTCGCACAATGTGATCTTGATGTGTGGCATTCAACCACCAAGTTATATGTTTCTCATAATATAGGGAATCTCCTCACCTAATAGTAGACATATTTTAGTAGGAAAGCCCAATGATAAGTCAAATCTACCAAAATACACACATTAGAAGTGAGTGTGGACCTTAGGGTTTTTAGAGAGATGAAAATAAAATTACCTAGAGAATTTCCAATACCCTCTAATGTTGATGAGAGCTAGAAATGCATGGTGGATTGGGAAATCTTACCCAAATAGGTGCTACCATAAAATTCTCCATTAAGGATTTAAATTCTAGGAACCAAGGCTTCTTAAAAATTTAGGCATTGTCCTAAGAGAAACAACACTTCTCCAAAATCCTACATTTGTCCTCTAAAGTAAAACAAAAACAAAAATCCCTTTTGCACAAGGATAAAAGGCTACTATTTCTACAAGCAAAGAGTTCCACTAAGAAGATTCCCTTTTTTAAAACTCTAGAAGGCTTGACCAAAAATTATTAAATCAACATATTAGTGCCATTTCTACATAATGCTCATTATCCTCTTATACGTCTTTCCCCAACACTAAAATAAACATTTTTTCCATTGTCTTTATCACCCCAAATCCCCCTCATTTATCTTAGACCTATAAATTATCTTTCTTGAGCCAAAGCTTCCTTTTCCCAAGTTTCTAAATGCTTAAACTCTCCAACCATTTTAGAGAAAGAATAAAGTAAAGGGCTAACATCACCATTAACCCCAACTTTGACATTCTTCTTCTCCCCATCCATATTTTTCTTTGATATCAACACCTTTTTTAGGGTGTGTTGTAGAAGCAAACTTCATCTCTTTAGCATGAAACCCTATGAATATATTAAACACTTATTTTTACTTATTAACTTGATTATGAGTTTGAGCCTAATTGCAAGAATAAAATTACCTTTGTTATTTTTTAAAAAAATAAGGTAATTATAATTGTAAGGAAGTAAACACTTGCTCTTTTATTGGTGAAAAATACATATTTACCATTTTTCATATTCTTTTTGGATTTACTTTGGAGTGGTTACTCTATGCAATAACAAGTGTAAAAATGGTGTTTTTTCAATTGAAATTGGATTACACGTAATATAAATCGTATCTATTTCTAAAGAATGATCAACAATCATAATCTTATCTATTTCTAAAGAATGATCAACACAATCATAATCTTATCTATTCCTATTTTTATTTATTCCCTAACCACTACTCTCCTCAATAAGGGATATTAAAAGTAGCAACACCTTATTTAGATCATGCCCCAAAAGCATACTTTGTCTCTTAAGCATAGAACCCTATGAATAAAAACATAAATTATAGAATATTACCAAATCCTTACTCATTTGATTATGTACCCTAATTTGATTGACCTCTTCTTTTTATATAGGAAAATCCTTATTCATTTACTTAGTATTTTCCTTGGACCCCTTACCTCATCCATCCCATCTCTTGGTAACCAAGGGATAAATCCAACACCAAACATCTGAGGAGACAATAGGGACTAAATATTTGTCATAAGCCATGTAGCCAAGCAAAATGGATAATTTTTGAATCCATGGTTGGTTCCTACTAATGTTAGATACTAACATTTACAATTTAATATGTCCATTCTCAAGAAATTATAAAAAAAGTGGTCTAAATTTCATTTTGAACCACTAATCATGGATTATATGTTTTGATTCATTGGAAAAAAATAAAATGCTTGAAGTAACCATTAGTGAATTTCAAAATATATAATTTCATATATCTAATATTATATGGTGAGCTCCAAGATTATAATAAAAAATAATATTGCAATTTAGGCCTATGTATGAAAAAGCTTATCAATATTATTATAATGTTCAAACACACCCATTTTGGTACCAATGAGTTTTTATGATTGAACCAACAAAATATTGATTACCAATCTTTCCTTCTCGAGTTCTAGTGTCACTATTCATTAATTACATATTTTAGCTTTAGCCTCAATTGATTTTTTATAATCTTAGTTTGTTTTGTAACTTAATACTATTTTAATATATTATTCCCATTGACCTACTTTGACCACTCCCAAAGATTAATATGATGAATTTATGTCTTATGTTATTTATAATCAAATCACATCCTTTGACTTTTTCTCTAGATGAAATACATTAAATGACATTTAAAATCAAAGCCATGGCTACAATGGCATATGTTGTTTATCCAAGTGAAACACAAAAAAGGGTCCAAACTATTTTGAGTAGTTTCCATTGCTATGATGGTAAATTAAATGCACAAGACACAATTATCCCAATTCATACTCAAATGATATAACCAATGAATACAATTTGCAATCAATCTAAACATTGAGTGTCAAATTTTAATTAAATATTTATCTTGGGTGTATGAGAAAATTAAAACAAAAAGATTCAACACTAAACATAACTCTCTCAATTCTTCTCAATTATTGCTAATGATAGGTTATGGAGCTAACTCAAATTGTCTGAACTAAGACTTGGATTATAATGTGTAATAGGATCAAGAAAATTTGACCCAACAAATAAGCGCACAGAAACCTCCATTCTTTGGTCTATTGTTCTTTCAATTAGAAAATGAAATTTTGGTCATTCATAGTTAGCTTGTTTCTAGAGATATTTTAAAAATTTGTGTTCAAAAACTAAATTGTTCACATTATAGTGTATGCTAAGAGCCAAAAAATTCATCAATAGGAAAATATGAATGTTGTAATAAATTTGGCAATTGGTGAAATGTTGTAGTAAACATACTCTTGATATTGATCTTCAATTCACTACAATTTATCAAATCATTGTTTGTCCAATTATCTTTGACAACTTCGTTTATCTATGAATATTCTCTTACACAATAATCATTATATTCAACTATATTTATATACACTATGGGCAATGATTTAGGGTGGTTGTAGAGAAAGTATGAACACATAAAAAATGTCTACTAACATTGAACAATATACATTCACTCTAGTAGATGAAATATCTATTATATATCAATGATGCTATTAAATTTCATTTTCAAATATTTTATCCAATATTTAGCAAAATAATTTAAATAACCAATATTCTAATGCATAGATTCATTCTCAATAGTTTGGAGTGCCTTCTTGATGTTTTTGGAAATGATACTTTTAACTACATAATTGAAACCTAGAATAACATGTGACTTCCTAATTAATGACAACAATGACAATTGATATTGATAAAAAGAAAACATAATTATTTGGTGGAAGATGATATTTACCACCTAATTATAATATTAATCATATCTAAAACTTATTTTGATGTAAGACAATTTTGAACATCATACAAATTTTTGAATAAAATCTCACACGAATAAACCTATAAATAAATAATTAAATCTAATGAAATGCACATTTCTATTCAAACTCTTATCTATTCCAATTCATATCTAAAACTAGCAATCGCACCTTGGTGTGTAATGGGTACGCCAAAGGGGTGTGGAATGTTGATTTTGAAAAATTGTAGTCTATAAGTTGCATATATTTGTGTAGTACATGAATTCAATTGGTAGGACATTTAGGAGGATAAAATTTAAAAATCAAAAACATTTTTCTTACAAATAATTGAATATATTTATTCTTTTTTATGTATGTGCAAGTGATATTGCAAATGAATCATATTGAATGAAGAATGAATACGTAGAATATATATATCAAAGGGAAAACATTTTGTAAATTGCATTATTCAATTAAAAGTGAAAAACATGGCTCCATTTCCATTTACATCTCCATCTCTATCTCTATCTTCCTCGTCATCTTTATCCCATATCTTTATCCCCCCCCCTCTCTCTATCTCTATCTCTCCTTTTCTCTCCCTCTTTCCCTAATGCAAACATAACATAAGCCTATTTGTAATGGAGCCTAATTATCTTCTTGATTCAGAGGTTTCTTTTAAGTGGATGCATAGTTGATTGAACCTATCACTTCTCCATTGAGACTGCACAAACAACATCATTTGCTAAATGACCTACACATTATATTTATGATTATTTCTTATATATAATATATACTATTAAATATAAATATAATATATATTTTATTTATAACATAAATAAGAAATATATAAATATTAAACATATAACACAATTAGTATGCTATAATAATAATGTCAAAATATATATTTAATACTATATATTATTTCAATACTTTTTAAAATATAACTCCTTTTTATAAATTATATTGATAACATATTTATTGCAAACAATTTGTACATATACAATAATATTTATTTTACATATAAAATTTCAAATTATAAATATCAAATTGAAACCTTATATATATATATAAACTTTTAATATATTTTTTATGGACTAAGTATCCTAACTAAAACCATTAAAAGTAAAGAGTACATGAAAGTAGCTATTTAAAATTAACTTCAATTTTTTGTGATGAATAATGAATATTCAAACTGTGTTTTCTTGTTCGAGGTACTTATATTTTCAGTAATTTAGACATGGTCATTGATTATATTATCATTATTTCATTTCTAGGTTAACTCTAAGAAAGAAGAATAATAATTTTTAAAATGTTTTTAGTTTTGAAAATGACACGTCCAAAAGAAATTGAAAATAAAGAATATGTATGTTCCTATGAAAGGTAATAGGAAAAACAATAATATTATTTTGTGAAATTATCTACCCAAATATGTCTTTTAGAAAACAAAAGAAGCATAACCATCATTCCTTGAACATAGAGTTCACTACAATCTAAACCTTTAAATTGGAACCAAGAGTTTGAATTGTAGTAGAGGATGTTAAACATTCCAAACTTTTCTTATTTTAGCTACTTCAGTTATATTTTTATTAAGCATTGATTATAATAATCAATTAATTCCTAGGTTACTTTTCAAGGAAGAAGAAGAAAACTTTCAAAAAAATTACCGATCTAAGAAATGATACATCCCAAAAAAATTCAAAAAAATAGAAATATTTTGTATATGCTTATGAAATAGGCTATATATTTGAAGTATTTAATAAAGCAACAATAGAAATAACAAATACAAAAAATACTTCAAACTATTTAAATGCATCATTCAACACATAATATATGACAGATATTTAGTTGTATCAATAAATAAGTGATAGTATGAACTTTTTTATGTCAAGACAATTATATTTTTCTTTTCTTACTATCTTATTTTGATGATGGATCATAGTATGATTCTAAACATTGATGAAGAAAAAGATTTACATATTCTAATTCAAAAAAAATATTAACAGTAGTTTTATAGTAACAAAACATTAAACAATTAGATAATAACTTTTATAAATCAACAGCCTCATAAATTCTGTTTTATCTAAATTTTCATCCTTACATGTATTTCTTTTGTGAATGCTAAAGAAATATCTCTTGATCTTTACCATAATGACCAATATACATTTATGAAATTACAACAAAAAAAAAAAACTAGATTAAATTTACCATGATCATACTCAAAACATAATTTTTTAAAAAAAATGGACATTAAAGATCACCCTTAGATCACAAACCAAATCCATGTTTACAATCTCAAAAATTAAATTTTAATGCTTTCACCAATGTTTGATTAGAAAAATGCACTAAATAATCAAATATTGAAATATAGATGTACAAAATATCAGATTTTTAGGTGTGACGATTTTACTGCAAGGATTTTTCTAGAATTTTCTATCCTCCTCATTAGGTATCACTAAAGTTAGTTTCTCTGCAAGTTTGACGTGTTCCCAATTATCTTCTCATCATTAATAACAATTGGGTAACGTCATTTTGAAAAATGTAGATTCCATATGCCCCAATACTCCTGAAAAATTAGAATAACTCTACTTATTACAATGTGTTACAAGGTTTGTGAAGAAGAATCTGATAAAGTTTAACATATGAAATAGTTGTGCCAACCATTGCATTTACATCATCAAGAGTAAGTAGTTGGTCTCCTTCCAACAGAAAAATTAATTTTAAAATTTAATAAAATTGAAACTCCATATGTCAATAGGCACTTATACAACTGTCTTAATTTTACTTCATTGCTATCGATGCACTTGCATGTGGTCGAGCTCTTCAATGGATGATGGGTGAACAAAGAAGTAGACAAGGGTAGAGAACGTGGAGATTGAAGCTGCATATTTTCAAAGGACACCAACATTGCTTCCAATAGAGTCCTCCTGTGTGTTTGCATTATGCGCCTTACACTGTGCTCTCTTATCCCTCTATATTTGTTCAATAATGTTGTATCATCACTATGTAGAATGTTTAGTAAACTATCACAAGCAATTTCTGAAAATAGACGAGGCTTACTAAGAATGCACTGTTTCATCATCACGACTGGGAATCATGCTTTTCACAAAAGATGCTTGCAACCAGAAACCAAACTGATCTTTTCTGCCGATTTAATATTTTTTGACCAGAAAATCTATGTTTCATCTCCAATATAGCGGTCCGCCTACGTGCCTTCGAGCCTGAGGGGCGGCATCGACCTCTCTGGCGACACCATGCGATGGAGAAACGATGAGAATTCTATTAAGGTTACGAATCTTTCCACGGACACAAGGGATGCCGACCTGCACGAGCTCTTCAAGTTGTTTCGGCACATCACACATGTGCATGTGGCAATGGACCAGAAGACAGGAGTTAGAAGAGGCTCTGGTTTGGTTACTTTCATCAACAAGGAGGACGCCCAGAGAGCCATCAACAAGCTCAATGGTTATGGTTATGAAAACCTCATTCTCAGAGTCGAGTGGGCTAGCCCTACACAGACATGAGATCAAGTGTCTTCAGGAACTCAGGACTAGTTTTTCCCTGCACTCTTGGGAAGAGGAAGGTAATGGAAGCGACGGTTGAAAATCTGGATGCATCCCTGACGAATGAGCAAATGTGGGATCTTAATGATTTGTCATTTGATATGGGAAGTAGAATGGGTAACTATTTTCTTCATATATTTAGAGTGGAATTAAGTAGTAGTTTGGTCAATGTTATGTTGTCCTATAGTGTAGTTTGTTCACTTTGTTGAGGGAGAATTGTAGCGTTATGTTTATCACAAGACATTTGATTTCTTCTGTTTCAAACTCTGCCTATGTTTGATGTGATTTTCTCAATTTTGAATAAATATAAAGTATATTTATTAATGTAGAAAGATTGTGCTCTTTGTTTAGGTGTGTTATATTGTGTTCCTCTGAAAGATAAATCATTTTAAGATTGGTATACAAAAATGGATGACAAGATGAAGACCTCCTTTTTTAAAAGAGTTTTCATTGGATCAAGGACAAGTATACAAAAATAGTGAATGCGCTTGTTGAATTGTATTAAATAGCATGCTTAATATGCTTTCTATCGTGGTTCTGCTAATGCAGGGTGCTTGCTTTGTATCTACTCTATCTTGTTGATTGGTGAAATCAAAGGGTCAATTTTTTTGTCAAATATTTGTTTTGAGTCGGAAGGAAAATGGATGATATGGAGTGGGAAAGGGAAGATAAGGAATTGGAAAGAAGTAGAGAGTATGAGGGGATAGTGAAACGTATGAGGAAGATGGAGGAGGAATTGTAGGGTTTGAGAAGAAAGATTAACCCTGCATAACAGTAGAAAAATGCAAGTTATGTCGTTATGTTTTCTGCACCGCCTCAATCCATTACCACGCGGCTAAATGTCCTGCCAGCTGGAATCCTTTAGCTTTCTGTGTGTAGTCATTTTGGCAGCAAAGGATATTAACAAAGGAATATGCCTTCGAAGTCAACATTATTCTTTAAATAGGGATCTGGTGTGGAAGCTCCCATAATGGCATACAGGCGAGAATGATGCCAACAAAGGTCGTCAAATTTAATTTCTTTGATGGAGACACATTTAAAGCGAGATAAAACAATAAAAAGCATCGAACAAAGCATATTAAAAACAGTATAGAAACATTGAATGAAATAGATCAATGAAAATTGAGCATATTAAAAACAGTATAAAGACCGATGGATAAATAAATGGCCACAATCAGTTCAATCATTAACAAGGTTTATTGTATAATGTGAGTCATTGATTATACTTTTTAAGTTGATCTGGTTCATATTAGATACACCTTCGGCGTAAATTAACTATTTATGATTACTAATATTCTACATCTATACGTTATTTCCCAACAAAGATAATATTATGGACACAGCATACATACATGAATTATATTGCTATCTCGAGCATATACATTTTTCTTTCCTATGAATTAGGTACCGACCGTTTATGCACGTTTATGCGCAATTGCTAGGAAAATATTATAGTACACGTTTTCTCTTTATTATTATTGTTTATCAATTTGTTTGTGACACGTGTTAGTGCAACCTCAAAAATTCCATCGACGCAAAAACGGTTGGGACCACAGCACACGTTATGTGTTATCGTGCGTGCCACAACAGACGGATGTACCACATTGAGTTTTCTCCGACCCACATTCGAGACGTGTTTACGTGGCTACAAACCCCTTTCCACCCACGATACATTTCTCTTTCGTTTTTGCAACTTTTTAGCAAAGCACGTTTTCTGGCAGCATAAAGACCCTTCGCCTGTCGCTCATTCTTCACAATCTTCACATCCTTTACATTTCAAAACGGTGTGGGAGATCAAAGGGCTGAAAATATTGGACTTTGTGGGGAATTTGTGAAATACCCTCTGATAAAATGGCAGGAGCAGCAGAAAAGTTGAGATTCATGGCAATTTTAGTTGTGATGATGATGGTGGTGGTGGTGAGTGCACAGGAGGCAGAGGCGCCCAGTCCAGCAATGATTACAGGAAAAGCTTCAATGGCGATGACGCCGTCTGTAGCCGCTGGTCTCGTGGGATCCTTCATTGCTTTTATGGCCTGCCTTTTACACTGAGGCGTTGAGCACATGGATTAGGACAGACCTAGAAGAAGTGTGTTTTGAACAGATAACAATGAGCTGATTTTGTTCGTTGTCATCTGGTCTCGATGGCCATGGAGAACGCTCTTGTTTAATGCTCTGCGGCACAGATTTCATTGGGAGATTATTTGATTAAATTGTTTAGCCCTATAGAAAATAAACGGATCCTTTTTTCGATCCGTAAACATCTGGCGTTTATTTTTGCTTTATTTATTTATTTTATAAAGTAACATTCTTCCGGAAAAGCTTGGATTTGGCTATGGTGCTTGAAAATAGTTGTAATAGATTTCAGATTTTGCAGATCTACTGTTACTTTCTTTTCTGTATTTTTGGTGTGTTTTGGTGTAGCCTTGATTCTTTGTGACCATCATCTAAATGCAATGAGTGCCAAACAGGCCATACTTATTAGAGATAGATTTTTTGGAACCACAAATCATAATATTATGACCCAATAAGTTTGACTCAAAACTATACAATTAAATCTTAATAAGACATCATAATTTGTCTGATTACAAAAAAAATACTTCATACTTACCCATTTCTAAAAGGTAATCATAGAAAAGTGAAATAAGTGTATCTAATAAAGACGAAAAAATGATGATGAAATCTTTAAATGAAGAGAATGAGCATACTATGGAGTGATATAATGCTTCCGTAGACAATGTGATCTCATTTGTGCATTAAAATCTCATAAGAAAATCAAGGACAAATGGATCACATGTCACAATGTGTAAACATGTCAAGATTAGTGATGTAAGCATGAATATGAGCTAAGTATAGAGGGTTGTGTGAATCTATGATGTAATTTAAATAGAGCTCTATACAAGTGTAAATAAGTTTGAGTTCACAACTATGCAATTAAAGTGTAAAAATCTAACAAGAGTAATCAAATGATATGAAAATTAAGTATTATTTATTATAGATGATTTTTTAAAATCTTAAATTAGATCTAAAATAGAGGTAAAATATTAACCTTGAAGCACATGTAAGATTGAATAGGGTGCATGAAAGATAAGAAATGTTAAGAAGCACACCAAACCCTTTAAGAAAGATAAATCAATGAAGTGAAGTGTACAATAGGAAGATCAAATTTAAAAGTAATATGTGAAATAAAAAATGTAGATTTCAAAAACTCTATTATGATGAAAAAGCCTATAAGAAATACTAGGTTGTGTAAGATCAATAGATTCATCAAAAATTTAAATGAAAAATATTTTTCCTTAAATGATTTAGGGTTTTGAATATGATATTTACAACTCAACATAAATTAACCTAGATTAATAAAATGACAATTGTACATATGCATTATTTTAAATTAAATATCCATCTACCAAATTAAATTAAATATATTGGATAATACTTAGCTTACTATGATGGATGATAGAATATGATTTGAAACATTGATTCAAAAATTTGCATGCAATCAAATCCATAGACAACAAAATGTGAACTGCTTTAAAAGCTATGTTGAACTTATACTTTGTTTGGGATCATGCTCATGAATTGGAGTTAAATTTACAGCCATTAGCCATAAATTCATCCTCTGCATGTAGAGTTAACCCTATAAAATGTGGAATTCTTTGCTTGCTTTGTTCTTTTCTTTAATGTTGAGAAATGCCTTGCAATGTTAGGCAGCGGAACGTTCGCTTTGCGAGGATTTGTACTCTAGTTTAGAGATCCCTTTTCCAAATATTCGCCAGACATTGTTGAGCTGTAGAGAGCCTTTTCAGAGAATATGCTTCCAATCGTTAATTTAAAAATAGAAACTCGTACATTACTTAGCATTGACGCAAACAGGACAGCCTGTTTCACACGTGATGCACTATTATTATGTTTGCCAATTACCTGTCCCGGCTATAATTCGGTTCCCTGTCAGAATCGGGCGAATGTTTTATATGGCGCTTTTACAAGCCCGTTACAAACCGAGGAGGCCGGTGTGTGGGGCGGCACTATAAATATCCCTCGCCCAAACAAATCTCTCCATTCATTTCCCTTGGATTTTCCTCTGTTTTATTGTGGTTTTTGCCAGACAAATCCCCACGTCTTGGAATGGCAGGAGCAAACAAGTTCTGTTGCGTAGCAGTTTTTACCATGATAGTGACGGCGTGTGCAGTGAATGCTGCGGAGGAGGCGCCGGCTCCGAGCCCATCTCTGGTTGCAGGCGCCGCTTCAATGGCCGCGCTGCCCTCTGTAGCAGCTGCTCTGGTCGGATCTCTCGTTGCTTTTTTGGCCTGATCTTTCCGCTGAGGCGTTCACCGCATGGACGAGGGTTTTTTCCCTTCTCCTGCATATATTTGGCTCTGGCGAATCCGATTGTTTGGGGATTTGAAGTTGGGTTTTAGGGGCTGTTTGTTTATTTCATTGTTTAGCCTTTTAGGAAATAATCTGTTCAGGACAGATACAGGTGTATATTGTTGTAATCCGTTCTGATATAAATATAAACATATTCTTTCTGGAAATTTTGGGGTTTTCTGCTATTGAGTGTAAGAGGGGCCATGACAGAGACCTCCCTGCATTATTGCCATAATGCTCACTACGGCTGCACATGATATCCTTTGTATGTTTATATAAAATTGTGTATATATTTCACTATTTTACAATCAAAGATGGGAAATAGACGGTGGAAAATATACAGCTAACCCAAACTTTCCGCCTCGTTCAGTCTACTGGGGATGCACATTTTATATATATATATATATATATGACAATGCTTTTTCTTTTAAAATATTATTTTTAAAAAATGCATGCTGGATAGACAATCTAACTTCAGCTTTTAGTATTTTCTGCTGAGAATGTAGAGAGGATCAGTTCTTTTGTGTTTATATGGAAGAATGGACGCCAATCTGTATGGGATGAATTTGGATTTCTTTATTGGTTTTAAAATTGAAAATACATTTTTATAACTGATTTTATTTATTAAATATTTTTTTAAAAATAGATTGGTGTGCTAAAATAGATAGCACCTTGTGATTAATTTAAAGTTTTAATTAAGAATTTTATAATATATTGTTTTAATGGTAGAGAGTGGTCAATCGTAAAAGTGGGAGAAGATTGATGACTTTATTAAGAGTTGTAGTCCTTTTCTTCATAGAGAGAAGATTAAGGACTTCTTTCATAATAAGCTAAGGTTTTCTTAATGATATAAAATTAAAGGTTATCAAGTAATTAAATATATTAATGTTTAAGATGTTAATGTTAATGTAATATTGGAGATATTTTTGTTATGTTGATGTTGTGTTACTCTAATGATAATTTAATATTGGAGTATATACTTTTGTTATGTGAGATTCTAGTTTATTTGTTGATTTTTCAATGATATTTTTTTATGTTAATTAATGGTCTGAGGTTGTCTATAAATATAAGATCTTAGTCACTTAATTTGAGGTATTCGGTGTGTAGTCAACCAAACTAATAGTCAAATTCTAAAGAAGTCAACTTCAAGCTCTGTGATGAATCTAGTGGGCTAGGTTTTGACACAACCCCAATGGGGTAGCATTCAAATCTTAAAGAATCCAACTTCAAGCATTTTGGCTTTTGAATCGTGTGAACCATGTAACAACATGAAGTAGTCAAGGGGAATGATCTCGCATGACTTTGTTTGAGAAGGCTGAAGTGCTATGGGATTGGAGTCTTCACTAAGGTAATGAATAAGGCTATTTTGGTTGATAGATTTAGGGTTATTGTCAATGTGTGCCAAATAAGACAAGGCGAGAACTTTAACAACACATTTATGATAGTACTCAACATAGGTGTAAAAAAAAGAATTAAAAAGGTAGCACACATGTAATTTTGTCCAAATATAATTTACCCCCTGCTTGGTTTATATGTGGAACTACATTAGGCATGAATGTCAAAGTAAGATACAAAGTAAATGAAATATACAATACCTCACAATTGCTTGTATATTAATAGAGAAACATCCTCCATACATTCACATATGCCATTATTTGTACCTACAAAACCAAGGTGACAAACTAATAATAATTATGAATCATTGCATTCGTTATAGGTGTGAAATTTGATAATGTGTAAAGGTGATGTAGTGTGGTGTATGACAATGTTTATAAGAGAATGTAGAGTTGTGACTAAATTGTCACCCACAAGGTATACACATGACACAAAGGTGAGAAAGAATAATGAATAGGGAAATTGTTGAGTTTGACCAATTTAGCCTCCACAATGCCATGCAAGTATGAAGCCTTGTAAAATGATGCATATTAAATAGAATTATATATGAGCCAATCATGAGGATGTAACCTAGTTGGCCCCTATGATGTATTCAAGCATGATATAAAAATGGATTTATGATACATAGTTGTACACAATTATGAGGATGTGACCAAGTTGGACCCCATGACACATTCAAGTATGGAACCACGTAAATATGATAATGGAGTCATGATGTATAGGGTGATCATGAGGATGTCATAAAGTTAGCCCCCATGATGTGTACACGCATGAAACCATGTAATATGGGACAGAGATAACATGCCATCTAAAATTGAGTGCATGACATCATGGATTCAATTTGAGAAGTGAGAAATGTGTAATGACCAAATATGGCAACATGAATGATCCTATATGTGAAACCATGTATGATAAAATCCTAAAAGGATATATAGTTGTATGTAAGATATGGGCATGTAAGTACAATACTCTATATTTTTGTATAAGATTTGTTCATGGATAAACGATAGTAGAAATTTTGGTTAGGATGTCATCATGAAAGTCTAATAAGACAAATGTAATGTGAAATAGTAAAATAAATTATGTCTAATCTATATGCTAATGTTGTGCCAATGCAACATTGATATAATGTGAGATGAAGATAATATGCCATCTAAGATTGAGTGCATGACATCATCATGGATTCAATTTGAGAAGTGGGAAATGTGTAATGACCAAATATGGCAACATGAATGATCTATATGTGAAACCATGTATGATAAAATCCTAAAAGGATATGTAGTAGTATGTAAGATATGGGCATGTAAATACAATATATTTTTGTATAAGATTTGTTCATGGAGAAATGATAGCATAAATTTTGGTAAAACAAGATAAATGTAATGTAAAATAGTAAAATCATGAAAGTCCAATAAAATAAATGTAATGTAAAATAGTAAAATCAATTATGTACAATCTATATGCTAGTTTTGTGTCAATACAACATTGATGTAATTTTGGAGTACAAACACTTTTTCTATGTGAAATTCTAGTTCAATCAGTGATCTTAAAATGATATTTTTGTATGTTAATGAATGAATTGAGATTTCCTATGATCTAGAAAGATTTATTAATAGTAGCTTGTGTTAATGTAAAGAACATTCTCATGTCTTGTGATAATAGTGGAAACACTTCAATGATCTATGGTACACTGTAGTACCTCCCAAATGCTCACATGAATATATTAATCATCCCACACTCTCCAACAAGTGTCATACATACTCCAATAATTATGCTTAACAATTTGCACATAGGAAAAAATCATTGTGGTAATCATATTTCATCCAAATATATTTTACATTTCCATTGCTTCAACAAGCTATAGTGTACATCTCCATGAAAATTTGCAAATTTTAACTCACACAAATCCTTACTACACTAGAGTAAGTGCATAGAAATGTTAGACCAAAAGGAGGTCTTAAGTGGCCACTTTTATTCTTAAATCAAGAAAAAATGATCTTGAAATTTAAGATAGTTATGCTCAAAATTTAAAGACACAATAAGAACAAGAGCCATAGTGTTTTGAATCTACTTTCTAAACTACTATTTTTTTAATGGAGACTAAGGGGTTCAAATAGGGGGATCATACAAAGTGCTCATGTTTTTATCAAAAAAACATAACATAGCATCTAGTATGCTCCCCTTAAAATGTTTTTTTTTTTTAGTATTTCAAAAATCACTTCAATGAAAAATTAGCTAACACCATTTAGTTTATGCTATTTTTTTAATGAATGTGTGACTTTTTACTAATTTTCTAAGTGGACACATCTTAAAAAAACAAAAAAATTACCATGTCCCCCTAAAATGATACCTAAATCAAATAAAAATATGAGTGAGTTATAATGCACTCGCGTTTGTGTGAAGAAAAAATTAAACATACCTCTTCATCTCTATCTCCAAGTATCTCTCTCTATCCATATTTTTCCCTGCCTCTATCTCCATATCCATCTCTATCTATCTATATCTTTGTCTCTCCTCTCTCTTCCTCTACCTCCACATCTCTCTCTATCTCTCTATACTTTCCTCTATCTATACCTCTCTCTCTCTCTCCCTCTCTATATATTTATCTATCTCTCCTTCTCCCAAGTTCCCTCTCTAGACCTTTCTCTCAAGCTATCTCTCCCCTCTCTATTTCTACCTCTCTCTCTTTCTCTTCTCATATTTCCCTATTTACTCCTCTTTCTCTCCCTATTTGTCCCTCTAGATATCTCTCTATATCTCTCCCTATCCCCTCTTTCTCTCTATATATTGAGCTATCTCTCCCTCTCTCTATTTCCTTGTTTAGACATGTACCTCTCTTTCTCTCTTCTCATACTTCTCTATCTCTCCCAAGCTCTCCATCTCTCCCTCTCTCCATCTCTATTTGTCTATCTTTGCTTCTCTCCATCTCCCTCTCTACCTATCTCTCTCCCTTTATCTACATCTATCTCTCTATCTCTACCCTCTCCCTCCCTCTCTTCCTCCCTCTCTATCCTCCCTCTCTATCTCTACCTCTCTCTCTCATGTTCTCTTCCCATCTCTCTCTCTCTCTATCAATCACTCTCCCTTTGTCTCACTTACATATCCTACCTATCTATATCTATCTCAATCTCTCTCTTTCCCCCTCCTTTCCTCTAAATATCTAAGTCTCTCCCTCTCTTCCTATTGGAATACTCAAAGCAAGTATACTGCGAGTGTTTTCTTGGAATTCCAAAAAATGGTAAACAAGCATGTGGATCCCATGATTTAGGACCCACATGCTTTGTTTTACTCTAAAATTTATGCTTTATCTAACATAGAAATAAAATTTTCATGGTTTTGAAAAAATATCAATAATCATTTAACAATTCCACCACTTTTTTGTTTTATCAATGTAGAAGAACTAAATTGCATGTTTTTAGATCCAGTTTGATTATATGAACTAATATTTTCATGTTTTGAAGATTTATAATGATAGATATCATGTTTTTTGTTTGAATTGATAATATACAAACATTTATTTTATATTTTTTACTAATTCTATTAGATTGATATATATTGAATATATCATACCAAGGAAGTTGGCAAAAAAGTCAAATTTTGGACTGTGAAGCCAAAAACAAACTAGATATCATTGTGCAATTGGTGAAATTGAATCCTAGAGTTTAAGGTACATTCTCTTTGTCTTTACCTAGGTTTTCTAATGCCACCTTGTAAATATAGTTCATGTGCTATATATCCTAGTGCCAATTCACTTCATTGTAGCCCAATTGTTGACCCTTTCATGGTTCATATCCCTTCTCTTTCTACTAATTTAATGTCAATACTTTTTAATTCTCATGGATTTTTTATCATTACACTCACTTAGCCAAGCTAATATCAACATCATAAAATTAATCCTAATTATAAAATGTTTAACTCTAATGATATATTATTGTAGCGTAGAAAAAAGTAACCCTTTTTCACACTTAATTTGGGAATAATTGATATAAAATTAGCCTAATAATGCCTTGATTTAGTGTTGTACACATTCACATTGAATCTAGGGCCCCCTTTTAATAAAATGTACTTAAATTATACCTTATTTAGAGTGTTGTAAAGTGTTGTATTATGCACTTTCACACTTATCCAGGGTTTCATTAATTAATTGTGGTTAATTGAGCTTAATTCCAGCCCTTTAATTCAAATTCAATCCCTCTTAATTGCATTTTTCAAGGATCTATCCCGAAACCCATTAATGATATTGCATGACATTTACATTGGAAAAATTGATGTCCTAGAAATATGTGCTAGGACCCATTTTCCTTTACTGGAAAATGAGTCCTCCTAACATAGGACCACCCTTTCTTTGCATATTTGAGGTGGGTTTTTTATGTTATTCCACCTCCACGAAGCAAGGTCCTAGAAAATGGTGTTAGGATACATTCGCCTTTTGTGGCAAATGGGTCCTCTCCACATAGGACACCCCTTTCTTTGCATTTTTGAGGTTGGTTTTTGATGTTATTTCATCCCCCCGAAGCATGGTCCTAGAAAGTTGTGCTAGGACAGTGGCGAATGGGTCCTCCTCACACAGGACACCCCTTTTTGCATTTAATTTTAGCAGTATCATAATGATTTTTAATTCTAGATTTGGTGTCAAGCTTGAATTATTTGAATTTCGGGGTTAATCCTTAGATTTAGTATAAATATAAGGTTAATTCACATAGTTTCATCCTGAGCGATCCTAGATCTTCATGAGCATCCAAGAGTACTTTCACAAGAGCATTTTAAAGGCATGCAAGGGATGATTATTGAAGTCTTATTGCAACAATTCAAGATCATATCATCATGTCAAAGGCATAATGCATTAAGCATGTGGTTGAGCTAATGTTGTTGATGTAGCATTGAAGATCCACTTACAAGCATTGTTTCACATCTAACTTGAGATAAAAATCTACATTCTTCATGGCCACTTCATGTAAAGTTTGTATATTTACATTCCAAGACATCTTCCAAGGTATCATCATTCCATGTTTCATGTTGCATGTCCTTATTTCATTGTTCCATCATTTGGTTTAATTACTTAAAAGGGGTTTGACCGAGACAAACCTCTATCCTCTAGCAATCAACAAGTTTTCCTCCTCTTGAATGTGTGATTACATGTTTTTAGGTTGGAGAGAAAGATTTGGAGAAAAGATGTCAAAGTTGAATTTAAGTTGCAAAAGTAATATATATTGCAAGATCACAAAAATAGCCCTATATAATTTGTTTCAAACTTTTAGGAGCTGAAAACCTAGGAGCTGAAAGTGTAAAAATTGAAGTACAGAACCTAGAAATCAGTTTTTCAAAACCCTAAAAGGACCCATTCTCCACTAAAGGTGAATGAGTCCTTAGTGAGGCCTGAAGCAGTGGAAACTTGGGATCTAGGAGTGCAGACTGAGAGGAATAAAACTCACAATTTAGTTTCCAGAACCCTAATAGGGACCCATTCACCACTAAAGGCGAATGAATCCTCTATGACCTAAAAACAAGTTTTCAACAAGGTACACATTGTTTTAGCCTCTCAAAACTTCCCTTTTTATTGCTATAAAAGTTAGGATTAGTTTTTGATTGTTATTTTGGCATTTTGGCCCTCATAATTGAGTGAAACATCCCTTCAAAAAAATAGTGGCTCATCATCTTGTTCATTCATTTTGGTGAGCCTAATTTTTCTATGTTTCATTTTGGTGAACCTGACTTATTGAACATTACAATTTTGTGATCATCCTAGGTTAGATCTTGCATTCATTTGCATCTCACTTACATTGAATTGGATCTCATTTAGGGTTTCTTACTTCACATTCACATTTGCATCTCATCTAGGGTTTTAGAATTGCATTCTTTTGCATTCTTTAAATCTAAAAAATACAAAAACAAATCAGTCACTTTGCATATCATTTAGATCATATAAATTTTCATTTGAAAATAAAAATCAAATTAAATTTCAAAAGGTGTTACATAGTCATCATTTACCCTTCATTTCACTTGCATTAGGTCATCAAATTCTGTAAATTTCTATCAGAAGAGTTACAGTTTGAAATTGGGCACAAAAACACATAAAAAAACTTAAAAATTATAGTTTTCACCCTTTTAAAACCCTGATCTGGGACCCATTCGCCCCTTCTAGTGAATGAGTCCCTAATCAAGCTTGACTTGAACTTTTTGGCATCTAAAACTCATTGAAAATCGCTTAGAAATCAACAAAAACATTTCCAAAATCCTTATACAGGACCCATTTTCCCTTACTAGTGAATGAGTCCCTGATAGATTCTGATCTACATTTTCTGGGATTTGAAATCTTTGTTTTAGGCTATTGTTTGCTACTGTTACTTTCCTTTTTAAATTTTCTAATTTTTTATTCAATTAAATTCATTGAATCTAGGTTAATTTGTCTTCATTCAGTGCATTGTTAAAATTCAAAATGGCATTTACAACAATTCATTTTTAGTCTATTGCATAGTGTAATAAGAAAAATTACCTAGTTTTAAGTCTAAAAATCTGAAAATGTTTACATTTCTAAAACTTTGCATAATATGGATAAAAGTACTTTTCACTTTTGCATACACAATATTTACATATAAATCTATTCATGAAGCTTTGCATAAGTTAAATGATAAAAGTTATTTTCATTTTTGGATACACATTATTTGTATTCTTAAAGCTTTGCATAAATTGGATAAAAGTACTTTTCATCTTTCGATATACATTGTTTATATTTTTGAAGCATTGCATAAGATGGCTAGAAGTACTTTTCATTTTTGGTCAAACAATGTTAGTATCTTACCTTTCTAAACATGCTAAGGAAAAGACCATCCCTCACACTTATGAGAATGCTTTAGTGAAAGATAATACAATGGTGGATAATCATGGAAATCAAATTTGGTCTTCCCATAATATCTCTCCTATTTGTGACGAAGATATTTTGGTGTTAGAAGACCAAAACAATGATAGTTATGAGAGTCCTATTTGTCACTCTTCCCCCACCTCTCCTACTAGGGAAGACATTTTTAGATACAAGGATGAGACCATTGACACGTCCCCTAATACTACTTTTCCTATTACTCCTCTTTTTGAGAATGATTTGATACAAGATAAACAAGAAAATCCAACCATTGATGAGTCCGCTACTTGTGAGGAAGTTGCTTTAGAAGAACCAACCTTTGAATGTCATAAACATCTAGTTTTTAGCTCTCCTAAAAACTCTCCTACTAGGGAAGACATCATGGTGGAAGAAAATGAAAACATTGACAATAGTAATTCCTTAGATGAAGATGATGAAGTGACATTAAACTTCCCTTCACTAAGAGATCATGGAAACAAGGATAATTATTTTGAGGTTATGCACATTATATATCCCTTGAAGTACTCTCCAGAGCCTAAAATTATCATTTATCTAGCCCCACAAAAACCACAAGTTCAAAACAAGCTCGTGCTTATCTTAGAACCACCTAAAAGGCAACTTGATAATGATAATATTTCACAACTAAGTTTCAATACCATTTCTCACACATATAGCACAAGGAATAATCCACAACCAAGAAAAACAACTCAAACATACCTCCTATTGCCTAACCCTATCTTACTTGGTCCTCCTTTTTTTCCTTTAAAAAGTGGAAAGGAGTATGATCCTATTGAACAACATAAAAGTATTCCAACTAAGATATCTCTATGGGAACTTCTTCAATCATAACCTAGTTATCATAGCATGTTTCAAAGTGATTTACAACAAGTTCCTACCATTCCTAATGTGCAATCAAATTATGTGACAACCCAAATTCAAGCTATAACTCTGACCAAATTTGATGAAGTTGATTATGAGCAAGTACTAAATCCGAAAGAAATGCAAAAAATTTATGAAAGAGGTTATGAACTTATGAGACAACTTGGTTATAGTGGAAAAGGATGTGGTGCTAGAGAACAAGGTATCCATGTCCCTATAGAACCTAAAGCACAAGAAACAACTCGTGGTCTTGGTTATTGTCCTTTGATAGAAATAAAAGCATAAAAAAAGCCTTCAATTAATATCAACACTCTTACAAAAGATTCTCCTAAACCAAATTTAACATTAGTTCATCCTAAATTGATAGAAACTAGTGGTCTTGGTTATTGTCCTTCGAAAGAAATGAAACAAATAGAGAAATACTCACTTAATATCAATGCCATCACACAAAACAATAATGATTGGAGTTCGTTAGCTTTTATACCTTCCTTTAAAGAAGGGTACAAAATCTCGCAATCTAAAGAGTCTTGTGTAAGTATGATATCTTGTACTAAGCAAGAGGTATCTTTGTCAAAAAATAAAACATCTTCTGCTTTTGATTAAGAGAGTATCTTGTCAAGACTCCTCCAAGATTGTTTGATATCTCTCCCTCCAAGAACATGAAAGATTTATTTTATTACAAGAGTTCATTTTGTGCATATCATAGAATTCATGGTCATTCTACTAATGAATGTAAGACTTTGGGTAACAAAATTCAACATCTTAAGGAATGTGGAGCTCTTCCTTGTGTTGAAGCACCTTGTTCCTCTAATTGATACTGCTATTTGAATCATCTCGGCTCATCCTCGTGTCACACTAAGTGGGGACAAGGGGTTAATTAGCGTTGTCCTCATATGACACTTGTGGTTGTCTCTTTTGGCTATTTGACTACCTTCCATGTATATGTAAGAGCAAGCTTGGGATGTAGACGACATGCCTTAAGTTTGCTCACATACGCCATTCTTTTCTTTCTAAGTTTAGCCTTGTATTTCTAGAAGAAACCCCTTCCTTCCTTGTTCATGGCATAACATTATTTTGGAAACATATGACTTGGCATAGGGTCTTACGAGGAAAGCTCTCATGTCTTAGGACAAAACATTGGATACTTTAACGTACTTGCTAATAGTAATGGTGTTAGCAACTGCTTTAAAGTGGGGGCATACATCGATGAAATATTTATACATATTTCATGGTGTGATATTTCTTTTTTCTTGCGACGTGCCCTTTTCTTTGTGATGTCATTGGGTTTGATTTCCTCCAAGAGTGTGATATTTCTAAGCATACAGTTTCCCTTAGTGGCATGATACAAAGCATGAGGCATCTCACAAAGTGGCGATTTGATACACTTTGAAAAAATTTCCTCTCTTGGAGACATTAGGCACAATGTTCCCATAAGAAGAAGACCTTACATGAAAAAAGAAAAATCCCCTTTCACAAGCTTCTCTTCTCTCCTTGAAATATATCTTTTCAATTCGTTTGGCCTTCTTCTCCTTCTGGACCTCTCTAGCTTTGGCTCTAGCCTCTTCATCTTCCCTTTGTCTTGATATCATGTTTGAACAACTCCATACAACTTGCTACAACAACTTCAAGCACTCTCAAGCTCTTACAACACTCTCTGCAACTCTCTTAGCTCTCATAGCTATCCCTCCCTTTAGCTTCCTTAAGCCTTGTAGCTGATATCTCTCTTGCCTCATGCTTGCAAGCATCTTGGGATTTTACACATCCCCTACCTAAATTGCATCTATATTTTGTGATACAAGTTCTCCTCCTCGAGTGAGAATTTCTTTTATCACTCTTGCATTCATTTCATTTCTATCTATTATCTTTCTCTATCTATCTAGTTGTCTATGGAGGTGGAACACCAAAATGGGGGTTTGACTAAGGCAAACCCCTATATAGTCCCAATATTTCCTCTTGATCTTATACATGTAGGTATTGAAGATATTCATGTGCTAGAGGCTTCATTACTTTGGTTGTTGTGAGTAGTTTCTATCTCTTATCCTCTTTAGTCTTATCATCTACTTTACCTTATTTTAGTTTTGTTACATTCTATGACTTTCTCACATTCTAAGGTTTTTAGCAATCAGAGTAGAAGTGGGCGCTTTGTGTTCTCTATGATAAACTCAGTTTTTGGTCCATACGGATGCTAGCACACTAGAGAGATGCCAGCGTGCTGCACTATTGTCCTAGATCTATGGTTTCGTCCTTTGACTGGGACCTTGTTAGTTCGTCCAAAAAACCTCTATGGCTTGCTCTTTTTTATTCTAAAACTCTCACTTGGTTTCTTGAGGTAGTTTAGGGAACTTTTCCCCTTGGGAATCTCTTGAGAATAAAGAGACTCATGAGTAGTGAATCCCCCTTCTCTACAAATGGATGGGGAAATTTCCCACACACAAGAAAATTTAGAGTTTGGATACATTGTAGGCCAACTTTGTAAGTGTTGAAGAATCATTTTGTAAGGGGGATTCCCATCCAAGTATCCTCATTAACTAGGTTCAAAAAATATGGGAAAAAGCACATCCAATAAGGAGATGATCTATAGAATCTAAAGCCTAACTGCACATTACACAAGTGAACAAAGGTATAATACCTAATCTTTCCAGCCTCATACCCGATAAAATTCTATCTTTGATAGCCATCCAAGAAAAAGCGTCTACCTTCGAGAGGACATTTAATCCCCAACTAAGGTTAAGAGGCTAGGATGAGGAGCCCTCAGAGCATACCAGGGAATTGTACCCATCTTTCACTGTACAATTTCCAGATTTGGCTTTTTTCCATATTATTTCATTTAGTCTTTCTGAGAAAACAATTTTTCTTTTCTAAAGTTCCAAATTGAGGGAATCCTTTAGGTATGTTGGGATAGGGAGAAAGCTAAAATATTTCCATTTAATGTTGTGTAGCGGATCCCCTAGATCAAAAACAAAATAATCTTTTACCTTATCACCTAAAAGGCCCTTTAGTGCTGATTTTATTTGATACCAATCACCAAGGACCTTGAGTGGTTGATGACCATTCCAGGAATCATCCTAGAAGAGGGCTTTCTCACCATTGTTGATCAACAAGGAGAGATGAGGAAGGATGACCAATCTACAAGAAACAATAAAATTCGATATTTTTGAGCTAGATGGAAGATTCCTTTGGGTGAAGATTATTTCTCTATCAAGAGAGTCCAAGTATTTATGTCTCATGATTTGACACCATTGTTTTTTGGTTTGGAATACAATTACCAAAACAATTTGGTGCCTAGAACTTTATTTTGCAAAAATAGATCTCTTATGCCAGCACCCCCCAATGCTTTAGAACTACAAATTGTTTTTGATTAGCGATAAAAAAGTTTTGAAGGGGCCCTAAAACCCTACAAAAAAGAGAAAAGGAAACAAAGATAAAGCATATTGGCTGCCCCACCAACACAAAAACAAGGCTGATTAAACAATAATCAGCACCCCAAATGTTAGCAAAATACAACTAGTGAAGCAGAAAATTAGACAAAAAGAGAACATAACAAGAAACATCTAAAGAAGTTCCTTTAACATTCTAGTTGCTTCCAGATCCTTAGACATCACCTTGTTGTGAATTTCCATGATATCATCAACATCCTACCTTGACACCATCTTTCCCTTCTTGGTTTTGCTCTGAGTGCGAACACTCGGTCTCATGCCCAAGTTCGCAACCTGAAAACTCTTCTCAGCATCCTCCCCCTCATCCTGGTTCACCGAATCACTAAACAATGATCTCCCAATCCATTCCATAGCCTTTTCATTCAGGAACACCAGACCTTCAGTAGAGGATTCAAGCTTCTTGTTGAGATTAATCACCATATTAAGGTCTTTATGTAGCAGTAGGGAATTCCTCTCCACCGTGGACAGCCTAGGACCATGATCTTTCTTCAAATTGGCCACATCCTCCACCATAAGGCCAAGGATGGAATTCAATGACTTAACCATACTGAAGATCGAATCCTTCTTCTTTAAGCTTCTAAGGGTAGAAATATTGCATCGAGCAATCATGTCATACTTGTTATGGAGGTCCTGAACCTCCTAAACCAACCACATAAGAAAATTAAAGGAGATATCAACCCCTTCCTTGACCAGTCTAGATGTCTGCGTGTAGTCCATCGCACCCTAATACAAGCCCCTCCCGTAATGGGAACTCATGGGTGGGTCATCTTCTTGGAAACCCTTAGGAGAATCAACCTTTACCTTACCCTTCTCTTTAGATGCTGACACAATAGGAGAATTGTCCAAATCCACCACACTATTGACCTTCCCCACAACTGGGACCCCCCACCACCACCAAAATCCAGATCATCATTCACCAAATTTTCCACCTCACTGACCTTATTAACCCCAATCCCCTAGGCTGATGCAAGAAGTTGGGTACACAAAAAACTCAAAAAGTGGAAGTGTTTTTGCTGTTTTTCAGAATTTGTCACACATGGACTAAAAATTTGAGGCACTTACACAATGAATCTTAAAAAAAATCAGTAATATGAAATTTAACATTTTGAATCTAGTTTCCAAATATGTAAATTATTCAAATACCCAGATTATAGAAATTAAATTTTTATAGGGATCTATAAAAACCACTTTTTAAAAGTCCTTGTTTTTTAACCATACCAAACACATGTACAAAAACCAGTTTTTGATCCAAATAAAATTATTTTGCTAATTAATTTTGGGAAAAGAGAGCTAACAACATGAAGATTGATGTGGAATGTTTTTTATAATTTTTTGTTGAATATATTTTTTTTTATTAATTTTTTATTAGCCTTAATTGTTGTTTTTAAAAATCAACGTGTGCAGACAACTTAATTGGACCTAAACTAAACATTTTTTGAATATTTTTTTTTTCATTGTGTAGAGAATTTTTTGAAGTTTGATGCCATATAATTTTTTTTACAAGAAACTTAACAAAAAAAGAAGTTATTAAAAAACAAAAAAAACCTGATATTTCAAGTTTAAGGACTAGTTTGCTTAGAAATTAATTAAAAAATAGAAAACATAATCCAATATTAATAAAAATTATATATTTGGAAATTAGAGATCGTGTTATCTAATGGGTTTTAATTTTATAGATTGATTCAGAAAAAAAGTCCATCAGCCATATTGCCAAAGTTGGACATTCTTCTTCAATTTTTCTTAGTTTTTTAGTTGCAAGTCAAAGGCTAAGGCTCAAATTGCCAAGCCTTTCCCAAGCCTAAAACCAAGGTTGCATGTGGGTTGGGAAATCAAATTTTAAATAGCGTGTACACGTTATTTAAACAAAACACGTACGCATTTCATAATGCATACACGTTATCTAATTACCCGTTGGGTAAAGGTAACACGTATGCATTATATAACGTGTACGCGTTCCTAGAAAAAAACGCATACACATTTCTGATATAGTCATTTTTTCCTAATTTAGTAAATACTGATAAAACACATTTTTTCTGCAACATTCCTTTTCTGCAGTACGGACCGAAAGCGCCATTTTTTGCATTTTTTATTGCAAATTTGTCTTGTGCAAGGCATATTCTATTCAAATTGTTGGAAGAGACAAAGTGCAGGTTGAATTTTCTAAAGTGGAATAAATTACAAGAACTTTTTACAAGAAGATTTGGAAAAAGAGAATTTTTGGATGCATTCATCATGTTTTTGTACTTCATCGTTTAAAGAAAAAAGCATCTTCATACTACATAGTTTTATTTGAATATTTGAAGGAGATACAAATTTGAAATAGGTTGTATTTGAATCATTTTTTTTGTCATCAAAGAGGGTTTGGTAACCATGGGTGATAAGCAAAGACAAAGAAAAAGATTTAAAAAGTTAATGACACCCAAAGAAATTCAAGCAAATAGAGATATGGAGGCAAAAAGACAAAGGGATAGAAGAGAAAGGATTCGTCAAATGAAAAATTTGCAAGCATCTAGTTCCAAGAATGTTGAAGAGGAAGCCATGAATGATGAAATGAATGTAGATGACGCAAATGTGGAGATGGTGAATATGGAAGAAAATGCAATTATGGAGACAAACCCAACTATGCCTTCAACTTCAACTTTAAATGATGTGGAAATAGTACCTATGCAAACAACTTCAGGTATGTCTTCAAATCCACCTCTGAATGATATGGAAAATGCACCTATTCATACAATCCATCTATGTATGTGTTCAAACCCAAGTTTTGATAATATTGATATTACTTGTTTAGATGAAGCTAGATACACCATTGATATCATGTTTTTTTGAAAGTTTCTAAAGTCTTTTCAACATACATTATTTCAATGATACATTTCTACTATGTCAAAAAATTAACATGCCCTGTCTATGCTTCCACATTTTGCATACATTTCTACTAGGGCACCTCCAATTTATTTGAGGCATTATATCAAACAGTTCATTAACAAATTTATTTGAGGCATTATATCAAATAGTTCATGGTAATTTTGATGGAGTATGATAGAAATAGTGTTTCCATTGTATGCACCCTATATCAAACAATTCATTAACAAATTTATTTGAGGCATTATATCAAACAGTTCATGGTAATTTTTGATGGAGTATGATAGAAATAGTGTTTCCATTGTATGCACCCTATATCAAACAGTTCATTAACAAATTTATTTGAGGCATTATATCAAAAACACTATTGGAAATTTATTTGAGGCATTATATCAAAAACACTATTTATATCATACTCCGTCAAAAACACTATTGGAAATTTATTTGAGGCATTATATCAAACAGTTCATTAAACAGTTCATGGTATAAAGTTTAGGGTGCATACAATGGAAACTTGGATAAAATTCTTCATATTTTTCCTTTGAGTCTTATGACATTACTCCAAAAATGGTTGGTGAACTAAATGTATGAATCAAAGAATAAATTTAGAGGAAAGAAACTAGATTGTTTGAATGAAATGTATAATAAAATAGTTCTATTAGGATTAGAAGGAATGAAGGTATTATTAAATTTTCTAGTACAAGACTATTAAATAAATATTACAAAAGCTAATTGAAAAAAATGGTACTAATATGCACACATAGCTTGTCCCAACATTATGGGCATATTGTACTAGAATACAAACTCCCATTAGGCTTACTCTTTAGTTTATGAAATGGAGGCCATAATGCCTCTTGAGCTTAAGATTCTATCATTATGTATCTCCCTTAGTGATAGCATTGATGATTACACATATCAAGAACACCAATTACAAGAGTTTGAGACCTTGGATAAACAATAAGTAAACTCATTATACTTGATCTATGTACATATACCAAAGATAATTAATGAAAAAATAAAAATGGTGTTGTCCAATGAGCTTTACCATGAGGGGAACTCATCCTTCATATAAATCTAAATATAATCCAAATTTCATAGAAGTAATTTTTTTGGTAAATTTTGACCCAATTGGATTAGTCCTTTTACCATTATTCCCTAGTTCAACACTTGTGCATTTGGTTTTTTCACTCCCAATTGAAAATATATGAAATAACCAGATAATATCATGCATTTTAAATTATACTATTGGTGATCCTATTGTATGTGGGAAATGGTGCTTACTCATCACATATTACCTTTCTTATACCCATTTCACCTAATGATATTTATTGTGTTATCCTTTCCATCTAGGGACAATTAGATTTACATATACCTTCACAATCACATCATTATCTATTTACACTTACATGATTATTTGTCAACATGGTCCCCAATAATTGATTATGACATGATAATTATCAAGCCAATTATATCTATGTTACTTCATCACTTGGATAGGGATTCATTGTTTATGATCCTCACCCACTACATATATATGCTCCTCATCACATTATCTCCCCCATATAGGGGAAAAATCATTTTTAAATGCACCTTCATGACCGTATTTTATACTATTACATTTGCATGAGATAACTATGTTATTAAGAGTCATCTTAACCCATTGAGGAGAATTAGGTATTATACTTATTAGGAAAATATAAAAATATGTCCACTTTACTATATATATTTAAAACTATTCTTCATATATCTATGTTAAAACTATTAAAAATTAAATTACATAAATCAATTTCAAATTTGTACAAAGAAATAAATGACTTTGACTAAGAGCGAATATTTTGAAATATAGCTATCCTCTTTGCAAAATCCAATTTGATTTGAGATATTTATGGACAAAAAATATGGATGAGCATGAGGTAAGTAAGAAAGAATAACCTTAATTTATATCTTCCCTCATCAAATAATTTCACGTTTAAAGAGTTTCTTAAGGCATATCCAATTATGAAAAACTATTATATACTTGTTATAACTATATTAAAGTATATCATGGATAAATTGAAAGGATAAAGAGTAAATCACTAAAAACACATACATAAATCATAGAAGTAAATTGATTAATATAAGGAGATTCAAGTGGTTGGATAAATTTTTCCAAGGAGTGGAAGAGGTTAAGAAGGAACCATCAAATAAATATAATATTTTAAATACTTTAAAAGAAAAATACATTTCTCCCTGCTCTAAATTGAAATGGTATTCCTTCTAAGATGATAATAATTGAAAAAGAAGAAAATAATCATTATGAAGATCAAGTACCATTGATAAGTTTTAAGAGATCAAATAAAATATTCAACAACAAAAGAAAAAAGAGAAAATAGTTAATGCTAAAGAAACAACTACAACCAAGCTACTATGTTATAAATTCTCCTCTTATGTAGTCTTCATTTCCCTATAAATTGCACCTCCTTGTACAAATTAGCTATTGATCACCATATTAGTGAAACAAATTTAACATTTTGAAATGGTTAAACATTATTATTATTTTTATTTGTATAAGTATAATTATTATGGGTTCATTTCTCCTCTCCTACTCTTCCTAATAATGTTCTATTTTACAAGCCTCATATAAATGTTAGGGTTCTAACTTGTAAAAATTGAATATAGTGTCAACTTAATCTCATTAGACAATGCTCTCCTAGTATTAATGGGGCCGACTTTTTATCTATCAAACTCGGCTATGTTTACATTGAATAAGAATTTGATACCTTTATCATGATACTTGAACTAAGATATCCTGGCTCTAATTTTAGTCATTTTATCTAAAAATTATTGGTGACATATCCATTCGTGTTTAGTTTTAATCATTTATTATTGCAATTAATTATTACAAGGAGATTCTTAAAGCTTGTATTCCATCCCCACCATTTTTATTCTAAATATTTGACATTTTCTTTCAACTTAAATTCTAAATTTTATCCTTAATGGTATACATGCTTTTCAATTAGAGTATCCTCTAGTAAAAATAGAAACATTAATAGTGTGGTTATCAAAGAGTGTCTAGGGATGCACACATCACTATTATTAATAAATTATAAGATTGTAAGAAATGTTTATGGAAGAAATAACTATCTAATAGAGAATATAATGTATTAGTACATATCTAACTATGACATATTTTAAAAAATCTATCTTATTACCATTTAATGAGTCAACTAGGTTCAAAATTATTTTCATCTTATTCCCCCAAAATTCATCACCTTTACAACAAAACTTGATTTCATCTAATTTCTCTTATTTATTCTCAAATCATATTAAAATCACCACCTTAAACTCTAAGAAATATTTGGTAACTTATTTATTTTATCTTCATTTAGAAAGGGGTGTGAAGGGGATTTAGAACCTTTTAAAGTTTCTTTCAAAATAACTAGGAAGATTTTATTCATTGCCTTTCTTGTTGCTTTTAGGATTAAAGTGTTATGAATTTTGTGCCTTCATTCTTAAAAATTCTTATATCAACTCATTTAGCATTTCCATGATCTTTTTATATGGGAAAGGTCAACATACAATGAGGTAGACACTTTCCATTTTTTTTATTCCTTAATTAGTTCTTTCTAGGGAAACTTTTAGTCTTTTCGAACACCTTACAAAAATATGATAAATGTGTGATTATTTTTCTTTCCACTTTATAAATTTTTGATGTGCTTGGATATATAATTGAGACTCATAATGTACAATGATAAAAATTTAGTATATATGAAAGAAATATTTTTGAGACATCAAACTACCATTCTACATAACTCTCACATGGAAATAAGAATATTATTTTATTTTAACTAAAGAAATTGTGTGTACTCTATCTTGAAAATTACTAATTAATTTTGAATTATATACTTATAATTTAAAATAAGAGCATCCTTTGTAACATGGAATATATAGGTTAATTTTAATGAAATAAAATATGTTTCTATATTAAGAAAAAAATTACAAATATATGGAACTCATACATCAAGAGAAATTGACTAAGATGTAACTCTGTATATGAGAATTAAGATGCTCGAATAATTTATATACCTTATTTCAATAATTAACATTAGAAATTAATACTTGGTTCATATTGTATACCAACCTCCCAATGGTCTTGGAATGTATGCATTTAGATGGAGAAGGATTTCAAAAGGCTCATGGTACTTGTGGACCCCTCAAAGGAATTATATATAACACATGAACTTTATTTATGAAATTTGGTCTTTTGTTGTTGGATTCTAGTATGAATGTTATCTATATTTGGTGGAATTCTTATTTGAGACTCTCAATCTTCCATTGTTGGTTTCTAGTGTGATTATACAATATGCTCGCCAAACTGTATTAATTTCTAATGTTAATTATTCAAAGAAGGTTTTGTTTCATAAGAAGAGCCCTATGTTCACATATTCCAAGGCATGTTATTATCCACAATGCATGACACTTCTTCACATCTCTACCAAGTTCTAAACAAATACAGATCTGCCATTTCCATGGAGGAGATTGATGATTTAAAAAGAAAATATCATGCCATTTCTTTCTTGAGAAGTCATGTTTGCATTCATGATTTGCAACTTCCATGATCTTCATCCAAAAAGAAATTATGTTATTGTTATGTGCCTGATATTAAAAAAAATCAAAAGCTTCATTTGAGCATGATCGCTAACACAAAGGTAAACGAGTGGAAACAAAAGAAAGCTTGGTTAATGGCTTTTAGCATGTTGGTGGAAAATCTGCATCTTTTTGAAACTGGCTTCCTAGCTTATTAGTCTTATGTTTAGTAAGGTTTTGTAATCTCCACTATGTTATGTATTCGGGTCACGGGTATATCTAGTATGGTGTTTTCTTTTGGGTATTTTGGGTGCATAAGAGAATGCGCATATGTACTGATGTATTCAACCAATGTGCTTTTGTAACATTGTAATTAGACAATTGGTCATTTGTACTAGGACCTCATTGGTCTTTTTGATATTTTGTAAAATTTGTTACTCGAACTGCAACTGGGGGTTTTCTTGTTGGTTCTTTCCTGCCAGTATGTCCGCCTAAACCAACTATATGTAAAATATTATATATAAATAAAATTATAAGTGGTCTCCCACTTTTTCTTAAAAAAAAAAGTTCTTGTAAATGTCCACATCTTTTTCTTTGACACAGTTGCTATTTCTTAAAAGATTTCTTATGATTTTTCATAATGTTGGTCAATACTTTACTATAAATATTCTAGATAGTCATGCTCTTAAATGTCATAAGAATATGTCATAAGAGGGTTTCATCTTATAAAGCTATAATAATATTATATGCATTTAGAACATCTTAGACACCTCCCTTGAAGCATTCAACAAATGAAAAATAACTACCAACACAAAGTGAGATGCCTCATTTCCTAATATGAGGACAAAATAATAAATCAAAATATTAGGATGCAAGGTTGACCCACCTTTCCCAATACTTGGCTAAGTTTATCATCTATTGAGGAGTGGATCCCAACAACAATTGTGCTTAGTGCTTACAGTTACTAATCCAAGGAATACCTATTCATTTTTTCTTTATTGTACATGCCTAATGACTCCTCATCTCAAGTTAAATTGTGGGAATGGATTTTTATGCCCTCCCTATGAATAAATGGCTACAAGGAGGTGACTATGATATGGTGGAAAAAACCAAGATACAAGTTGGTTTAGTTCTCATAAACTCTCTAAAAAATAATTAAATTCCTACATCCTAACTAGAAATACCATGAGGGGTTTAGATCCCATTTTAGAAAAAAAATATTCTTATATTGATCACTAGTTCACTTGGACCAACTAAAGAGATGGTGAACTAAGGGAAACTTAGTTGTATTGATAGATTAAAACTTAGTTATTTCTCTTTCCATTGTCATCTATCCACAAAACACCCTTATTTAAGTAGATTCTATTAAACCTATCTCACATATCACCTCCCAATTCTTTAAACTTTTCAAACTTCTTATTCCTCATACCTAATAATCTATCCTTCAAGCTCAACACTTCCCACCTCAATCAAATTGATCACCTTGCTTCCCTAATATCCCTTTGGTTGATGTTCCTAGACCTCATCAAAATGGTAAGTTGATACAATTGTGGAATGATGCGATTAAATCTATTGCACTACCTTACTATGATCTTACAATAAGAATATGGCTAGAAAGAGATCTAGAATGGAAAAAAAAAATGGATCCAAATAGAAAAAAAAACTTGTTTTGGATTTAGCACTTACTAATAACTTTTCTACAATGAGTGGTTGCTTCCGTTGAAATAAAACTTAGAATATTTGAACTTAATTGTGGTAGAGGATCTCAATTAAGAGATAGGCTACATTGGATGAAAGGATATAAGGGATACAAATTATTTTTTAGTTATCTCGAACATATTTACATTCTCGAGAGTGGATAATATCTATCGTTGATCAAGAGAGGTAGTTCCATGACAACTCTAATGATATTAAATCCATTTTCCTCCAACATTGTACAAATAATTTTTAATTGATCTAGTTGAAGGAGATCCACGTCAAGATATAGTGAAAAATTATGGGCATAACAATTATATATTTTTTAACATATATAAAATGTATGGTTGATTAGTGAGATATTTATAACAAGTACATGCAATATGAAGTCAAACTTTATTATATTTGATTCTTAATAACTTAGTTTTAACGATTCAATTTATAGCTTTATGCAATCTATAAGTTTAAATAGTTTGATGGTATCTAAACTTTATACATATAAAAATATGATAAATGTCTGATTATTTTGCTTTCCAATCTATAATTTTTTGATGTTCTTGGCTATATAATTGAGATGATTCACTCATATTGTAATGATAAATTCATCCTCATATGGAGGATTTTATATTATCTTCCATTAAATTCATCCTCTTTATGAGATTCTTATGGAATATTGATATTCTAGTGTGAATTCTTAATTTTAGACATATCTTAACTAGATAAATTTAGGTTCAATGAAGGCAATAGAACTTTTTTTCACTTACATAATCCTATTTTGAAGTTCATTTATGTTAACAACTATTAGATTAAATATTTTTATCCCAAATTATTTTCAAATAATTTTATACTAATCTTTGTATTCTTATTCTTTCTTTCATCGTTTCATTTAAAATTTGAACCATTTAAGGATGCTATGTTATAGATTATAGTTGTCTTCCAATTCTTTTAAAATTGTTAATGGTATGAAAATATTATTGATGAGTAGATTAATTATTACAACTATTTTAGATTTGTATTCCCTTTATCTAGATATATTATTTACCAAAGTCTCATTGCTCTTTTAGGTGTACTGTATATATATATATATATATATATATATAACATGGAAAATGCAGATCATGTTCCACCTGCGCCAGATTCTTTTTTTGCAAATACTAGTAATGAGATTAAAAAATTGAGAGATTCATTAGCACAGGGTGCAAACCTGGGGATATATAGTGAACCATGCATGTTAATATTGCATAGTCTAGAAAACTAAAAGATGAACTTGAGAGGACTAGTGCATATTCCTCATATAGAGTGTCTGCTATTCTTTCCCGCATGCGGGAAGAAGTACATGGTGATGTTCCCCTTAAACAAATACAGGATAGTGTCACCAAAGAAATGATAAAAACCACTTGTTTTCCATTTTATCAAAATATGCATAAGGTTAGGGGATACCAGGTCACTAGATGTGTCGATCATGCTATGGCATCATTGATCTACCCATGATTTCTCGAGCAACACATGCTCTATACCCAAACAATGACCAGATACCATTGTATTTTGTTCAACAGTTGTATGCTGCGGTCCATTTGGGCCTCAAAGTTAACTACCTAGACATTCCACCACATGTTGGTCAGGGGCATGGCAGGATTGTTGATAGGCCCACCTATCATCAAGCAGATAGACCACCCCCAGTGTTTAGGGTATTGGTTGGTGAGAGGTCTCCTACTCTCACCCCAGTTCTAGCCCCCATAGCAAATGAGGTTGTCATTGCTTCCAAAAAGGAAGCAATTGACACTGTAGGTGAGATTGCGGCTGCCACCACTAGGATATCTGATGATCGTGTAGGTCAGTATTTGATGTCCAGACATTCCCGATCCACGCCATTTTCAACACAATGGACCACCATGGATCCTTTTATAGTGGTCGACATCCCTGCTCCTACACAACTTGATGCACTTACAGGAGATATGTCACGCATGACTTTGCATTGTTTGGCTGAGGACCTGTTGGAGGCATATTCCAACATTGCATCAGAAAATGGGATCGGTATAGAGCATGTTAGAGATCATTTGAGATATAGAGGTCATTCAATTCCAGGATCCCATCACTCTCAACCGAGCACTAGTGCGCATCAAGATCCACCTATAGTTCATTCGGTAGCTACACAGACTATGGGTTTTACTAATATGTTGATTGGTTTTGGTTCATCATCGCCGATGCCATCTCACCTTCATAGTCCTCTACATTCATCATTTATGGCACGACATGGGATAGATCAGATGGATGTAGATGTTGATTCGTCGCTTAACCGTTTGGTGGATATGGTGGAGGAGACTGTTTCAGAGGACTTAGGTCATCCGATATCAGATGATATTCATGTATGTGTGCATGTGCATGTTTCAATTCTTTTTTCATTATTTTTAATTTTTTTTTAACTAGATATTCATGTTAGTTGATATATATATGTATATATATTGTTATAGGTGGACATACCTCATATCACTCCTAGCCTTGGCCTAGATCGTGTGCATGATCGATGTGACTCTGTGGATGAATCTGCTGCCAGTGGACATGTGAGTTTTTCATTTTTATATAATCACATGTGTATATGTACATGTAATATTTATGTATGCATAGATCTAGATTGATATTTAAAAATACAAGTTCATTTAATAATAACTTTCATAAAATTTATTTAATATAAATTATATGTATTTAACACATCCTGTACACAATTTTATTTGCAGGGCTCAGTACATCCATCAGAGCAGGACTGTTCTCATTCAGATGGCCATTTGACTAGGAGTAGACATTCATATTAGGCCATGCACACTAGATTTTTGATCTTTACCACATGCATTTTCTTATACATGATGATCTTTAGTATTTGAGATTTGATGATCTCTAACTTACATTTGCTTATATGATATACATACATTTGCTTATTTGTTGATCTTTAGTATTCACATTTGATGATCTTTAATTTACATTTTACTTATATGATATGTACATATATTTTCTTATATGATATATACATACATTTTCCTCTTTGCTTATAATATGTGTTATGTTTATATGTATTGAATCCCTTTACATGTATGTACATGTGTTTGCTTATGGTTTAAACATGTTTACACATAATATATGTATGCATTTGCTTTAAATATTCAATATACATACATGTTTCTTATTTTATGATCTCTTACAACTTACATTTCCTTATATTCAATATACATTTGATCTCTAGTAGAATTTTAGGGAAATCAATGCCACTTTATAATTAAGTTCATTCATGTTGATCACAATAAATATATTTTTTTAAATGACTTGAGCAACATGAACCATTGAGTTGAGAAGAAGATTTAATCTTTTTGACAAGTAACTTGAAATTCAATTCAAATATAATGAAGAAAATTTAATTCAAATTATACCTCTATTATACATTTTTGACAAGTAACTTGAAATTCAATTCAAATATAATTAAGAAAATTCAATTCAAATTATACCTCTAATATACATTTTTGACACTTTAACAAAATTCTAAAATTACTAGATATGTTGTGCATACCTATGAATTAAATAACAACAAACTCCAAAATCAAATAACTTGTTTGTTTACTAGTTACTTGATTCATTTAAACTAGGATCTAGTTATTCCATGTACACTAGAATAATTTTTTTCCCATCTTGGATATGCATATAAATAGAAGCTTACTTTTCATTATTCTGGATATCAAATTGCAAGATTAATTGTCATTTATATCACTTGGATTGCATATTTTGGAGAACTTTTTGCACATTTATCAAGGAGGAAAATATTGGAGCTCAACAAATTTTCATTTTTATCAATCAAGGAAAAATTTGAGGATAATTTAACTAAGTTGGTAGAGGACTTGTTTTGAGTCATCTTTAAGTTGAAGAAGAAAATGGGACAACAAAGAAAAAGAAAAAATGCATCTCAACAAAAATTGTCAAAAGAAGAACATAAGAGGCGTGAACAAAACTTGGAAAATTATCATAGAAAGAAACAAGGTACATGCTTGTTTCTTCTCTCTCTCACTCTCAAGTGTGTGTTGAAAATTGTATGTGCATACATTTTGCATTGGCTTTCTTATTAAAATTAGAAATGTTTAATGTATGACCATTTTTCAACTTACAATACCCCAACTTAAAATGTACTCTTAAACTAAAATATTGCACATTAAATCCTTCCCTACAAACCTTACACTTATCTTTTACCAATACCTTTGTTTAATGTTTTTGTCATCACATTATCATTGTTGAGTATTGCATCTACACAATTTTCTCTTTACTTTGTTCATGAAGAAAATGATAGTGTACTTCAATACATGCTTAGTTCTCCAACGAAACCTTAAATTTTGTGTCCCTCACTATGCCACTTTGATTTTCATAATTTTTTCAACCACTTTAATTATTTTATGGATTTGCAAATTCCTATACATTCTAACTTTGCACTTTGAAAGAAACCATTATTTTTTCTTAATTATTCATGAAACTACACATTCAGGTACAATGAAGTAGCATTCTAATGTTGATATTTGGTGATCAATATCCCCTATCCAATCTACATTGCAACATCTAATTAGCTTAATATTTTTCTAAACTCCCATTGAATTTAATCTAATGATCAGTAGTTCCTTTAAAAAAAAAATTTTAAATATTTTAATAAATGCCCAATTCTAAGCTCTAGAATTATTTGAAAATTAGAACTCAAATTATACTTAAATCCAATGCAATGTGAGGTTTTCTAGAGAATAACACATGTATACATCAAAACTCAAGCTATATGGTGCCAAGGAATAATTATTTTATTTTCATCACTTCAATGTTCTCAAATTATTTTTATGTTTTATGCTCTAGGGATTCCTCAAGCTGGAGTCGAGCCAAATCTAGATATTGGATCAAACGAATCCGTTGAAGAACACATGGACCTTGAAGTTAGGGAGGAGACCCAAGTTCAAAAAATGCTTGTTGGAGAGGGGTCAAGATCACTTCCTTCTACTGGTATGGATGAGCATATAAAACTAGCACACAAACTTCTCTCACTTATAGCATCATGTTTTATTGAAGTTTGTTTGCTTGCATACATAAAATTCACTTATATAACATCATCTCTCACTTTTGTTTTGAAAATATTTTGTGACATGTAGGAAGGGCTCAACAAGCAGGAAGTTTTCATGCTCAAGTTGAGCCAAATCTAGACATTGGATCAAATGAATCTGCTCAAGAATGCATGGTCCTTGAAGATAGGGAGGAGGCACAAGTTCAAAAATGCATATTGGAGAGGGGTCGGGATCACTTCCTCCTACTAGTATGGATGAGCATTTAAAACTAGCTGAGAAGGTGAGGAAACACATTTCTCATACAAATTTAGATCATTTACTTGAAATGGATATGGAGAAACTGAAATATTATGCCAACTAGCCTTATAATAAGAGAAAGAGGTCAATGACTAAATCTGTAAATGGAATGATTAATCATCATTTCAATCGTCTTGATACACTTGAAAAAACCCAATTGTTATCACGCTTACTTCTTCGTGATGAGCTCAAAGAGTCATTACAATTTTTGGGTGTACATTCGCCATCAAATAAGAAGAAACACATGGGATTACAAAAGGATATTGTTCAAAATGTTAAAAAGGGTTTAGATTCCATTAGGAAATGATCTCGATTAGTGGATAAGGCCACTACAAGAAGGGTGATGTTGACATCTATTGTACATCAAGATATAGCAAGAAAAAGAAAAATGTCTGCACTTTCAACTAAAATTGGTTATATTAGAACCACATTGATAAAATATGAGAAAAAGAGAGTTTTGGATGAGAGCTTGTAAAGGAAATTTACCTATGTAAAGCTCCCCGCTCTAACAAGATTGAAGATGTTGTTAGGAACTTGGCTGTCTCCAAAGTTTTAAATGGATCAGACCCATCAATAAATACCAGATGTTAAGTGAGACAATGTGGATTGACCTAGTATTTATGGAAAACTATATCAAACATTGGCTAGACATAACACAATTTGAGATGTATATGAACTTTTGTAATGCATATCCTCATATAAAGATTGGGAAAACAATGTTTCAAAGGATAAAGCCATATTATGTGAAGATAAACAAGTTTTTTGAAACTTGTTGTTGTCGTTATCAAATTGAAGTTGATCTCTACTATCAGGTTTTTTGAAATATGAGAGAAGAAAGATGTAGTGCAAGGGACATATCTAAAACAAGTCAAATTTGTTTAGCATGGGATTCATTTTGTTGACTATCAAACTGATAACAAGGTATATCAATATAGTCACTTAATAATTTCTACCACTCTACATCTTCATGCAGTTCCACATGCACATGGCCGAAGAAAATGGAGACTAGATAGTGATGATCATCAAAAAATTCTACATGTTATTGAAGAGCAGGCTGAACTAGAATCTTTGGCTTAGATTATATCCATGGTTTTCAAGTTCACTTGTAACCCTATACATGTTCAAATGAGAACTTATAGTAACTTTTACATAGTTGTAAATCATTTTGTGTAAATTACAATTATATGTACATATTTGTTCCATGGAAAATTCTTAAGTTCAAGAATCTTTGATAGCATCATCTCTCACTTTTTTTGGTTGCATGTAAACCCATATATATGTTTTCAATCCTTATTTGAAACGTAGTGAATTTTTTTATAATCATTTTGCCTAAATTAC
>VDFB02097327.1:89153-146871 GCA_007258455.2 Sequoia sempervirens
TCCCTCGAGACACTTAGGTCAATCCTCTAGGATTCTTTCATAATAAACTGGCAATTCATCATGTATATCTTCATCTGTAAATCGGTCAATTCGTCAGTCGAACTATGTGGTCTCTGCGTGTATAATGTAGGCAAGGCTAATCTGTTGATCAGCCCACGAGGCCCCTAGGATAGGTCTTTAGGTTAGTAACTTGGTCAAAATCTCAGAAAATCCTAAAAACATTGGAAAATCAAAAATCAAAACATTTGAAAATCTTGAAAAAATACTGAAAACAACCTCAAAACATTGCAAAACTCCAAAAATATCCAAATATTTGAAAAAATCCATCCTTCTCATCTCGCTTACACCCTCAATAAACACCACTCATAATAAACTTATCGTCATCCTCAACCTTTGGTGAAATAGTTAGAAACAAGTCTAGCAGGTTAAACGTGAAAACTCAAAAGCATCAAGTCTCAAGTCTAAGTTAGTACGTAAACAAGTTGGTCAATTCTTTGTGTCGATAGTCCATCATCCAAATAGCCCCATATCAATCATCTGATAACATCATGTCCTAGGATGAATCCTTCCTACAAGGGGCATTATTTATTAGAAAAAACACTTTGGGTAAACAAAATGATGTGCCACCATCCACTAACATGTCCTAGGATGTATCCTTCCTACAATGGGCATTATCTTTTGGCAATAAGTTTCGATTCTTATCCTTAAAAACACATTCCCTTTTGGTTAGCGGTATTGAAGAACATCAACTTGTTTGTTTGCTTTATCTTTTCCTTTTGACTTATCTTATTGCGTTCAATCCAAGGACCTCTCGATGATATCTAAATGAAGGATTTAGAGATATAGGAATGGGGCACTGATCATTATTCTTTTGTCTGTTGTGCTTGTTGGATGTTCTTGTAAAATAACTTGGTGAATACTTGCTTTGCTAGATATGTATGGAGGATGTTTTAGATAGCTTGTTGACTATTGCATTGATTGGTTATACCTTTCTATGTTCTGGTCCGAGGTGTTTGAAACTTCTAAAGTGCATCCTAGCAAGGTTTCCATATGTCAGGTGTGAACAAGAATACTCCTATCTATCTGTCGAGTCAGAGTCCATCACACTAAGTACAAAGCCATCCTGGTCCTTTATAACTTGATGCATTGTGCTTATGTGTGTTATCAAACATAAGGTAAGTGACCCTTTTTAAAATCCCAATTCTTGATAAGCAAATCATCCATCTATCATCATCATTTCTCATAATGTTGGCTTGTTGGATCCTCTTGTCATCATCTAATTTCTTCTTTCCGCACTAACATCAGGTCATAAATAATTAATCATCATCAATAGGACATTCATCTTGCATCCACAAACCATCAGTATTTTGCATAGCATCTCACATGAATAATCATCATAATATAGATCTGTTAGTCTAAGCATCTCATAAATCACCCATTGCATAATCACAACATATCACATCATCAATCTCATATGTCTTACGCATATCATCATTTAAGTTGTTTAAGATAATATAGATATGTTATTCTAAGCATCTTAAAATCATCTCATTTGCATCCATAACCATCCATTTTGAACCTCTTTATCGTGAGATCAACCCTCAAATTGAATCTTTTCGCTCAATCTCTCGAGGGGGAAATATACCAATGTACTTCTTTCCACTGGGGCATTTGGAAAAATCAGAAATTATTTGAATTTCAATCGTGACAAGTTTATTATTTGAACCAACACAACAAGTACATTGCTTCAAAGAGGGGAAAAATGTAGACACGTCAAATTGACATTATGCATCACATTCGCTCATCAATTAAATAAATCAGGTTTATTTAATCAATCTCCTAAAGGTTATTAAATAAATCAATTAATCTTCTAAAGATATCCATTTAATTAAATCCCCAATGATCAATTTCTTCTCACTTAATTTAAACAAATGCAAAATTCTAAGTTGAATGTCACAATCATCTAATATCAGCTTAATTAATCTAATCAATGATCAAACGCTAATCCTAATCACTTGGATTCTCTAGATAATGCCACTTGCACAAATAAATCAATTTATTGATTTATTAAAACCCTTATTTTCCATCAACTTGGCATAAAATATAATATTCCTTCAAATTTGAAAATGATGACAAGTTGACTTGTCCCTCCAACATTGCATTTATATCTCATTTTCTTGTCCCCCTCTCAAAATTTATTGCACAAATTTGAATTTGAAACTCCCTCTCATAGGCACACTTCCCAAATCTTGCACATCCCTCAACCAATGGCAACTTGACAAGTGGCCCTCCTCTCGATGGCTTACATTTTGGTCTGTTCACCCATTTGGCCAATCTCTCATCAAGAAAATCTATAAATAAGAATCTCATCCTTCATCAAAATCATCTACAAATTTTATGCAAAGTTACTCTCTTGGTTTGAGTGTTTTCTCTTCATCTCCATTTCATCTCATCATTTTAGCTTTTGAGCAAGGATTGGGAAAGGGTCATTTGCACATTTGACACTAATCCACTATGGAATATAGGTACTTGTTAATTGTTTTCATGATGCTTTTAGTTTTCTCTTGTCATTTGTTGCATTTTGAAGCATTTACAAGGTATTTCATAGGAGTATTCTTGAGGAATTTGTAGGTACTAACCCATGTTTGAAGTTTAGTGTTTGCAAATTTTAAAAGGGGATACTCATAGAATCCTAATTTCTTGAAAAATGCTGTCCTATAGCCTAAGCCCTGTGGGACTCATATGTATGTGCTTTTGGCCTATGAGTCTTGTGTGGCTTCAAATTAAATTAAATTCAAATTCTTGGAGGTTTTATTCTCCTAGATCCTAATGTTGGCTTGTAGTGTTGTAATTTTGAGAAATTTGGCATAAAAAAGTATAAATACAAGATTATTTCACATATTTTCTCCTAGAAATTTTAATGAGCAAGTGTGACCTTAGCATTCAAGAGAATTCAAGAGCTGATTATCAAGCATTTTGGAGCATTATTCAAGTAACAAGAATCATGTCAAAGTTATCATGCATCATGTTTGTTTTTGGGCTAACATTTGTGATGTAAGTTTCATGATTCAAGCATTAATTCAAAGATCTAGTACACATTCAAAGCAGGTAGATCCAAATTCAAATTAGCCATCTCATACATGTTTGCCTTTTTGTTCATAGGGTTTGAGTGAGTTTACCTTGTATCATTTTTGGGCATTCACATCGTTCATATTTCATTTGATTTCATTTCAATGTTTGATTACCAAAATGAGGTTTGACCCAGAGAGAGCCTGCACTAATAAAACAACATTTTTCCCTCTCTAGTGTGTGATTTCCAGATCTAGGTTGAAGGAACATTGAAGAGCAAGATTGGAAAGAAGTTGTCGAGTGTGCAAAGTTATTAAAGTTGTCACCTTGTTTACAAGATCACTAAAAGGAATCCACAAAACAAAATTTGACAGTTTAGATCCAAAAATTAGGTTGAGAAGACAAAGAAAAGGTTGAAGAGCAGATTCAAATTTTCACCTTTTGAAAAATCCAAGCAAGACTAATATGCCACTTCTGGCCAATGAGTCGTAGTATAGCCACTTTTCCAAATTTTTGAATATCCAGACCTGTCATGACTAGATTCCTATTTAAGCCCAGAAACCCTAATCTAGGATTGATACACCCAACCTAGTGTATGAGTCCCAGTGTGCCTTAAGTCTAGCATTTTCAACATTTTAGGTCTTCATTCAAGCTTTAATAGTTTTCCAAGTACATCTCTCTAACTTCTCAGTTTACTGTTCTATTTTGCATTCATTTCTAGGTCATTTATCCAAGTTTTGCATATCATTAGATCTTGCATGTTACTAATCTTTCCAAGCCCTAGCTTGGTGGTGAACCCCTTTTAGTCTCTAAACATACCCTAGGAGGGAGACCTTTAGTAGATCTCCTTCTTTCATTGTATCATAAGTTGAGATCTCTAGGGTTTCCTTGAGTGAAAACTAAATTGAAATAGGAGGAACCCTTGTGCTCATCTCTTAAAATATTTGGAACCCCCTATTTCCGTTGTTTCAAATACAAAGAGCTGCTTGAAGCCTACAAAAGTGAAGGGTCCTGCACAAGCCTGATGGATGCTCCATGTAGATCTCCTTCTGAAGATCACCATGCAAGAAAGTACTCTTCACATCTAGCTAATACATTGGCCAACCCTGAGATGCAGTAATAGAAAGTACAAAATGAATGGAATCCATCTTGGCGACACGAGCAAAGGTCTCTGAATAGTCGATGCCCTCAACTTGAGAAAACCCCTTAGCTATGAGACGAACCTTGTACTTGTCAATAGAACCATCAGTAGTAAACTTGGTACGATACACCCGCTTGCACTGAACCAACTTTCTTCCCTTAGGAAGAGGAACAAGATCCCAAGTATGATTCTTCATCAAAGAAGAATATTCCTCAGCCATAGCACTGTCCCACTCTAGAATAGCTAAAGCATTTGAATTTTTTTGAGAATCAGTAGAAACTACATGACTCAAAAGACCAATACCTGAAATCTAAGAATGAGTACAATGAGAAATTCTGTGATCACCTGCATGAGAACCAACCTCCTTAAGAAGAGTGCAAACCCAAAGAGGTTGTGTGGGTGTAGGCTCAGGAGAATATGGAGTTATGTCAACAACAATATCAATACCTGTTTAGTGTGAATGGGGATATTTCATAACTAGATATTAGTGAGGACCTATTCACATCATTAATAAGTTTACTTAGGAGTTAGTTTCCTAGGTAGCATTCTAGAAACTAGTATTTAATGAGACCATATCTCATTAATAGGCCATGCTATCTAGGCATTAAATATTTCTCTCTTGCATTTATAATTATGCATTATGCATTTAATGGTTGCAACTAAGGTGGTTATCCAACTACCTTTCTCCTTTCCTATATAAGGAAGGATCTTGTACATTTGTAAATCATTGTAGATAAATTTATCATAGATCATAATTTCATCAAGTTGTCTTCTTACTCATGCTATAACACTTTCGTATTCATGTGGATGGTGTTATGGTTTGTGGTTGATCATTTGAGCGTGGCTTCTTCATTGGGTTATTGTTCATGTGGACATGAAAATGTATCCCTTTGTCCTTGCTTGATTTGGGAATAATTAACAACAAATTGGACTTAATGAGACCTTGATTTAGTGTTGTGAGGTGTTTTACACATCCACATTAGGTCTTGGACCCTTGCAAATGCATTAAATGATGTCTTGTAAAGGTGTTGTAAAGTGTTGTAAATCACTTTCATACTTTTCTAGACTCTTATTAAGCATTTAATTCTAATATTATTTTAATTCAAAAGTTAGCTTTTCCCTCTTCTTCTATAATTAAATAATTATTTCAATTATTTAATTATTCATTGACCTTTTCTCTCTATAATTAAATAAATGGTATATTTATTTAATTATTTATCCTTTCTTCATTTCCCCAATTAAATAATTATTTTTAATTATTTAATTATCTCATTTTTTTTTCACCTTTCTTTTTAAATAAATAAAATTAATAGTTTATTTATTTCTCCTATGTTGGTCACCTAAATTAAACAATCTTTATTATTTAATTTTTCTCCAACAACCCCTCTTTTTGTTTAATCTTATCTTCCATCACAAGTCTTAATCTATCCATGTCTTTCTTCTCTTAATTAAACACCACTGTTGATTAAGTTATTCCCTAATTTAATCTTGGATCTTGATCATGATCCTTATTCTCATATCTTCTCTATCAAAGGAGACCTTTAAACCCTAATTCATTCATTCATTCATCCATATTGTCAAGTCTAGCAAGCTAGGGTTTTAGCATTCTAAGTCGATGAATGGCTTTCTAAGGCATTCAAGAGCAAGAATCTTCAATCAATTGTTGCAACATTACAAGATTCATCATCATGGAAAGTTTCTAATTGCATTAATTCATATTCATGCTTCATTTTCTTATTTCATCATTTTGGTTTAATTGCCTAAATGGGGTTTGACCAAGGTAAACCCCCAATCCCTAACATTCAACATGTTCTCTCTTCCTTTGTGTGTTCGCGGATTTAGGTACTTTGGAGACTTGGAGATCATTGAAGAATAAGTTGCAAACTTGTTGAAGTCATCTCCACTTTCAAAGGTCAAAACCAAGCACAAAAAGTCATAGCGATTGCTAAAAATCAGGGTTTTAGATCTGGACACCTAGAGGTGCAAATTGAGCATCTACTGGAAGCTACAGATTCCACTTTTGAGTTTTCAGAAAATCCAAAGTGGAATTATTCACCAGAGTGGAAAATGAGTCCCACTATACCTTTTGTCTGGAGATTTTTGCAGATTTGGACACCCATTTGGCTAAAACAGGCCCCGACGTAGTTTTTCAAAACTGGGACTGATTAGCCCAGAATGGCGAATGAGTCCCACCAGGCCTAATAAGAAGCAATTTTAGAATTTTAGAGGTATTTCCAATCTTCAACACATTTCAAGGTGCGTACCATTTACATATTTTCCTTTTTGCTTGACTTTATTTGCATTTCTAGGTCATTCTCTAGGTCTTTTTGCATTTCATAGTGTGTTTTAAAACATCTTGCATTCCTTTAGTTTTCATTCAATAATTGATCTATTTTATCAGTTTTCTACATTCATGACATTACATTTAGACACATTTCATCCATATTTGCATTAATCTTGAGTCTAGACATTGCCCATTTTGGCTCATCTATCTCCTTTTAGGTGAAAAGCCCTAGAAGTGCAAGAGAGTATTAGGGTTCCAAAATCTTTGTCTCCAGTTCATTTGGGAGATATATGGAGATCCTAATACTCCACCATTCCCCAATGGTCATAATTAGACAAGATACTCTATGATGATATTGCTATTTAGGAGCTTACAGATTTGGAATGCTTTGAATCTTCAAATGAGGATGTGAAGGGTACTTGAAATGCTTCTTCTCCATCAATGACAGTTGATGTGACTTCATCTTCAGAGACAGTTGATGTACCTTCACCTTCAGTGATTCCTTGTTTAGATTCATTGATTGAGGCTTCCATCATTCTTATTCATCAACACAATTACTTTTTAAGACTTGGGATCACAAGATGGATTTGTTTTAGGTATTGCAAACTTGGCTACTTCTATAGGTTTGGACATTCTTGAGAGGATATCTCTCCTCTATGCAAATTCTACTTTGGAGGGTTTTCTTGAGTCTCCACATTTCATTGTTTCGACCTTGATTGGGGATCCTAATTTTGGTGAGACTACCTTTGAGGCACTTGATTCCTTTTTAGATATTTCATATATGAGGCTTCTTTCCTCCCATTTCATTATGGAGTTGGAGTTTCTTCATCATCTACCATTAGATTTGCTTCTTCCTAGCAAGAGACATGTGGTTTGTCGTCACTAGACACTCTTTTGGCTTCAAACATCTTTTAGTGGTTTTGAGGACACTTCATTCTAGGGGCCAATCTAGTATCCATCTATTCCTTCAATGGAGGGATCATTGTATTGTCTTTGGATCTTGTTCAACATCAGTTTCTGCATAGTCCTAGTTTGACACCTTCTTCATTGATTGGGAATGTACCTAATTTGATTGTGGCATCTTCATCTTCCTTGGGCAAGGAGACACATGAGCAGTTTTTGGAGACATCATCATCATACATATTGATCCTTCCTTCCTTCAATTCTTATCCGGAATGGGAAGCATCCCTACATTTGTACTTGGTTTTGTTTCTTCCAAAAGAGAGACAAGTTGTTTGCTGACATTGGATCATGTTTTGTCTTCAAGCACTTACCATTTTTGCAGGTGAGTACACATTGTGGGGGGGGCTATATAGTCTCTCTATTTCCCTCTTATGAGGGTGCTATTGATTATTGTATTTTTGTGATGGATGTAGCTATTGGGGGGTATTGATGTTGAGACCTCCATACATCACTTCCATTACTTGTACATGATTAGCATTATATTTTGCATCATATATCTCTTTTGTGGAGGAGTTTTGTCCCATAAGGTTTTCTCCTTTTCTTCATTTGTAAAAGATTGCATTATCATTTGTACATGGGTACCTAAACTGGCCTAGTAGCCAAGACCCATCATCATATTACATCATTTGCATCATAAGTACACTCCCAAGTTGCACTTATGGGGGTGTTAGTGTGAATGAGGATATTCCCTAACTAGATATTAGTGAGGACATATTCACATCACTAATAAGTTTACTTAGGAGTTAGTTTCCTAGGTGGCATTCTATAATCTAGTATTTAATCGGACCATATCTCATTAATAGGCATGTAGTTATCTAGACATTTAATATTTCAATCATGCATTTATAATTGTGCATTAGGCATTTAATAATTGCAACCAAGGTGGTTATCCAACCTCCTCTCACCTTTCCTATATAAGCAAGGTTCTTATATATTTGTAAATCATCTTATAAGTTCTATCTCAATATATTCAAGATCATCATTTGATCAAGTTGTCTTCTTGCCCATGTTGTAACACTTTCTTATTCATGTGGACGGTATTATTCATGGTTAATCCTTTGAAGTGTGTCTAGCTTCATTTGGGTTATTGTTCATATTTCCAACAACACCATCATCAGGATCATCAATATCATCATCATCAACAACAATAAGAAATAAAACATCCTTTGAAGAAGAAATGGGAAGAAGGGAGGTAGAGGCCTATGATGGAGAGAATCTTTCAAAATGAAAGAATTATTGAAATGAACATCATGATGAAAATATACCTCTTGAGTGATGGGATTAAACAAACGATAACCCTTCACATCCTCACAGTAGCCAACAAAGATGAACCATTGAATCTTCTTCTCCATTTCTTTTTGCCTCCCTGTTGGAATGAATGTCCATGCATCACTACCAAATACTCTAAAGTAGGAGACCTTAGGCTTGACATGAGAACAAGCATCTCAAGAGTCATATTCTACACTACCTTACGAGGCATACGGTTCTAAATGTAGTTGGCACAATTGACAACCTTTTCCCAAAAAGATGGAGCCATGGACCTAGACTGGATCATGCAATTGGCCCTCTCTTATAAGGTTTTATTCTTTTGCTTGGCCACACCATTGTATTGAGGAGTGTATGGCACTGTGTGCTGGTGAAGAATACCTTGAGCACTACAAAAGTCTTAAAACACCCAATTGACATACTTCCCCCATTATCTGTGTGAATCTTTTGAAGGGAATGTCTTGAGTGCTTCTCCACAAATGCAAGGAAGGTCATGAAGAAACAAAGAGCATGATCCTTGTACTTCAAAAAGTACATCCAAGTGCGACGAGAGAAGTCATCAATGAGGGTGAGAACATATTTGGCCTTTGAAAATGAAGGAGTGGAAAATGGCATAAGATCACTATGCACCAACTCAAGGGGTGTCGAAGCACGTGTAGCCATACATTTTGGAAATGGATCTCAATGATGTTTCCCAAATACACAACTTGGGAAAACCCCATTAGAACAAGAGATCTGAGCCAAACCAATCACCAAGTTCTGTGTGCTCATTAGTTGGAGATATATGTAATTCAGGTGCCCAAACTACTCATACCAAAGCTTACTCACTAAATCTACATGAGCAATAAAGTATGATCATGATGAAGGCTCAAATCTATCAAAATTATACAAATGTGCTCTATGATCAACTACTCTAGTAGTGACAACCTTCTCAGGATTCTCTAACTCTTGAATAGTCACATCACTAGGAGATAACTCGACAAGCCTTCCATCACCGTGCTGAAAAATCTGATAAATGGAGAGAAGATTCTGTGAAATATCAAGAATAAGAAGAACATCATCAATGCAACCATCCTACATCTGAATTGAGCTTGTCCCTAAAACTAGAATCTGCGAAGAGTCCCCAACTGCAATTTAAGTAGTATGACTATCAGAGAGAGAGTCAAGAAGATCCCCATCATGAGTCATGTGATGTGACACACCAAAATCAAGAATCCAACCATCATGGGTAGAGGATAAACCTCTTGCTACAAGGGCTTGGTCTTTTCCCAAGGAAGAAGACTTCGACATGGAAATGTTGTGCTTATTCACATCTTTCTCCAATGTTGTGAGCCTCACAAAACAATGTGCATCATTATGCCTTGACTTCCCACAAAAGGAACAATTATCCTTCTTCTTCTTAGACTTGGAAGATGATTCTCCTGAGTTAGAAAAAGGAGGAGGTGTAGTCCTCTGAACACATTAGAACCTATGAATGTTATATAAAACAAACATAAAAGCATTCATGAAGAAGTGAAAAAAATATTTTTTTGTTTCAAATAAAACATCATAACTATCCACTATATCTTCTAACTGGTGTGATCTTCTAAAATGTGCTTTCCTCTTGTGTACTTGGAGGGTCATGTTATAGATAGATGGAAAATCATCGACTTCCTAAAAACAACCAAGCCTTCATTGTTGACATATGAATATAAAAACACATAAAGAAGATATTTAAATGCTAATGCAACTAAGAGTAAAACTAATGTTACTAATTTTTTTTTTTATCTAAATGTAAATGCTTTTATGATTTAAATGAATGATCCTACAACCAAAGGTGATGTCTATACAAGTCTTAAATAGACAACTTAAAACTTTTGGAACATGTGTTGATGGTCAAATCTAGGGAAATTCAGCTTTGTAGTAAAAAAAAGTTGCATTTGAAATTAGGTCATGTTGTGACCATATCCAATAGATAAGGCTATGAGTTTAGCCTAGTTCAAGGAAAATAAATTTCTATAGAATCAAACTAGCTCTACCTAAATGCAATTGAGAAGACAAATTGAAATTATAAATAGATTATAATTAAATGATGCATCAAATCACTTAAGAATTGTATTTATAACATCTATATAAAATAACACCAAAAAAATACTGCAATAAATATTAAGCAAAACAAATACTACAGCAAAAGCTCAATATTTAAAACAATTGAATGAATCCGAAGAACACAATAAAACAAAAAACTATGTCATTCTCTATTGTAATAATTCTTATTTAAAATTAGATAAATAATACTTTAAGTTTGTAATAAATTTGTGTTTGTATCACTTATTTAAAAAGTTACTAGGGGAGAGGAGCTAGTAGTCATGTGGGCTAACTTTGTGAACATGTAGCGATTGCTTGGAATATCATAAGACCTTAAGTTTTTTTGAAATGTGGATTGACCTCTTATCTATCTATAACTAAGGTTTGGAGGGGTGACTCATCATACAAATTGCCACATCAACACACCTACTAAGAAGTGCCCAAAATTTGACTTAAAGATTTGATCGAAACTTAATCATGGCACCCCTAGTATTGAACAATAAAATATCATTTGTAGTTTGTAGAATATCATAATTTTATTTAAAATAAAACTTATATGTAACTTAAATGGACCAAATACCTATTAGTAACCATAAAGTTTGGTTATCCCTAGCTTTTATATTCAACACAAATGGACCAATAGTTGAACAAAAAACCCTATTTGTTGTTATAAAAACAAAACATAATTATTTAAAATACAACTTAAATCAAACAAAAATGGACCAATAGTTGAACAATAAAACAACTTTTTGAAAATATTTCACATTTAATGAGAAAATACATGGTATTTATTGTGCTTACCTTTTATATTTGTGATAGGACAAACTATTAATATGAAATACTTCAATGCTTGTACATTGCTACCCAAATAGTTATACGCATAAGAACAATATTTTTTACTACAATAACAATACTTATTTAAATAAGTGTCTTATTTTATTAATGAGCATTTTATTTTATAAATGACACACTTATAGTGGATAGTTATGATATTTTATTTGAAACAAAAACATATTTCACTTCTTCATCAATGTATTTATGTTTGTTTTATATAACATTCATAGGTTCTAATGTGTTCAAGTATGGGTCATTTTGACCAACATTTGGTTATTTTTCTATTTACATGTGAACTATTTATTAACAATATATAGTATAAATGTATGGTAAGATTGAGTATTATAAGCACAAGAGCTATAACAACAATTGAACCTTGCACAACTACTCACCCTTCTCCCCTATCTCCTCATTAGATGATTGTCATCCACCACTATATATTGTAGCACACTAAAAAGGTAAGTTGGTCCCAGCTTTAACTCAATTTAAAGAGAGAGAGGGGGCTCCTTTGTAAGACAATCCTTTGGATTTGAGCTTGAAAACGTTAAAAGCATAACCCAGAATTTTCTACAATAAACAATAAATAATTTTTATGGCATCTTTGAATTTTTGTTTGCATTGGACAAGGTAAAGGCATAGACTATTGTATGCGCACTGTCCACTTGCATTCAATGTGAAAAGGTTAAGGAATTGTTCATGTGCACTTTCCTGTACAAAGTAAAGTTTTATGAGGAATTTTTCTGTGAGTCAGTACGATCTTGAGCTTCGGATAGAATTCTGCTCTCACCTATTATGAGGTTGTTAAAGATTTTTTTTTTTTCACTATTACAAAGTGCGGGCCCAAAGTGAGATGTTTAAATAAAGTCATGTTTACATGTGTATTTAGACGGAAAAAAATATTCTTCGCTTAAATGAATGAGATGAAAAAAGAAAAAGAGATGCCAAAAAAAAGATTTGCGTGAAGGAATGAGATGCAAAACAAAGAAAAAAAAATATGCCAAAGGAACGATTTCATCATTGAGAATGGTTAACCAAGTTAAGGGAGGAAACAAAAGTAGTTAGAAGAAAAAAAGTATCGTGGAGGAATGAGATGCAAAGCAAAGGAAAAAAGATATGCCGAGGAACGATTTCGTCATTGAGAATCACCAGGTTAAAGGAGGAAACAGAAAGGTAGTTAGAAGAACAAAAGTATTTTGGTTTGGAGGAGAATGCAGTCAGCCAAGTCGATATTGAGCAGCATGTTTCTGTCACTGCAACTCTGCGTTGGTTTTTGGCAGATCGGAAAGCTGACTCCTCTTGGGGCGCTCATGGTAGACTTGTACACCATGGAAAGCTGTATACAGAGCAGTAGCGATTAAGAAAAACCGATAATCACTATTGTTTTTTCACAGCCCGAGCAATCGAGTTGTAGGAGGAAGTGAGGGAGGCAATCAAGTAAAATGGATCCAACGATGGTGTTGAGTAGCAAAAAAATGTTATTAGGAAGGAATGTTGAACTGGGTGGACATAAATTTCTTTCCCCCAATCTAATTGTGCCAGTTTTAGGGAATGCCAAAACAAGCCAAGTTGGCATTTGTTCGCTCCCTTCATTGCGCAGTAATTGTCCTTACACTGCATTGCAAATAGGGAAGAGGCAATCCCAGCCTCATTTTAATCATGGGGTTTGGAGTTCTAGGAAATTCACTTCCAGAACGATAATGGCTGGAAATGAAAGCACCAAGGTGGAGCGCCCTAAGGATTATGAAATTAATGGCAAAGTGGTACTGGAGGGGATGATATGGTTAGAGAGTGAAATTTATCTTGAGCTTATTAGCAGCGACCTTGTTGATCCCGGTATTCTCTACATACACGAGAATTGCTTTTAAAACCAATTATTTTCTTTATATGGAAAGCAGCACTCTAGTTTAATTTACTCTTCTGCACCCAATACTAATTTGGTACTTCATTTTCTTTGTGGTGCTGTGTTATAAATCGACTTAGATATTCGCAATTTATAATTCTAAAATGTAGTATAAATATTCTTAGCTTACATATAAACAGTACCATTAATGTGTGATGTGTTATGTATAGGAACGGGGTTTGGGAAAACGGCCGGGCAGTTTTCTTCTGTAAATCGCGGGGACCGTACAGTCAAGTTGAAATGGAACTCCGCGCTTGGATTTCCCGGCGCATTCCGCATAAAAAGTAAGCAAGCCGGAAAATTCCTTCTGAAATCACTCACTATATCCATCTCGGATCAGGACCAAGTTCGATTCCAATGTAATTCATGGATTTTCCAAGATATTGATCGTGTTTTCTTCTCCATTAAGGTGTGCAACATCCTACCATAAGCAACGCCTGTTCAGAATTAAATCTGCGTAATTCATGTGCATGAAATATTGACATAAATGTGTTTTGTCAGAGCTTTCTGCCGGAGGAAACACCATTGGGTCTAAGGAAACTGAGGGTGCTCGATATGAAGTGCCTGCGAGGAGACGGAAACGGAGAAAGGAAGGAGTCTGATCGCATATACGATTATGACGTCTACAACGATCTTGGCCAGTCAGTGAAAGATCCAGAGTTGCGGAGAGAAGTGCTGGGTGGATCGCAGGATTTCCCATATCCCAGGAGATGTAGAACCGGTCGTATAATTATTGAAGGAGGCATGCATATTCAATAGTTTATTGGTACAATGTGTTTATATATCTATTTGCTATGGAATGTTAAAATAATCTTTCTCTGGACAATCTTTTGTAGCTCCTGGATTCGAGACCCGAGCATACTCAATCTTCATTCCCCAGGACGAAAGGTCCATCGTTCCAAAAAATTTCAGCCTCTCAAAAATGATCGGAGGTAAGATTAACGTACGTGCTCTAGTCCTATTTTTGAATATATGATCTATGTGGTTAGAAATGGAATTGGACTAATATTCTGTGCAAAAGTAGATGAATGCGCATGGAGAAGCGACGAGAAATTTGGACGTCAAACACTTGCAGGCATTAATCCAATGGTGATTCAGTGCCTACAGGTAACCCAAATTCTCATACTCCTGCCGCCCTTTCGCTCTTATTGCTTAGCCTAAGTAACATCATTCATTGTTTTGAGACAGAAATTTCCCCCCTCTAGCAGTTTGGATGAAAAGTTGTACGGCCCACAGGAGAGCGCCATCACAGCCCAACAAATAGAAAAGAAGCTTGAGGGCCTTTCTGTGGATCAAGTAATTTCACTTTTCCAAAAATGCTCTTTGTTTTGTCCGTGTTATAAAAATATAATGGAAATTCAATCTAAAAACATACAGGCCACTACCTTGAAAAGGTTATTTATTGTGGACTACTATGATGCTTATATGCCCTACGTCGAGCGTATCAATATGCTATCGACTGATGTTAAAACATATGCAAGCCGCACACTTTATTTCCTCACAATGGAAGGAACCTTAAAGCCAGTGGCCATAGAGTTGTGTTTGCCACCAACTGATGAGAATGCGGCTGTGAGAAGGGTCTTTACACCAGGCGAAGATGGAACAGAAGAAGGAGCAGTGTGGGAGCTGGCCAAAGCCCATGCTAAAGTTAATGACGCGGGTTACCATCAGCTTGTCAGCCATTGGTAAATATTATGCCGTTTCTTCGACACGTATTTTCATTATGCACATTAACCAATGTATACTACCACTTAGATCTTAGTAAAATCAGTCAGGATATAAAATTATTATAGGTGAAGCTTTTTCTTTTCTAATTGATTGCAGGTTAAGAACTCATTGTATCATGGAGCCTTTCATTATAGCTACCCACAGACAACTAAGCAAAATGCACCCAGTATACAAACTATTGATTCCCCATTACCTCGATACCATGGACATCAATCAAGCTGCCCGTCAGAGTTTGATAAATGCATCAGGTATTATTGAAAGAGGCTTTACCCCTGGCAGATATTGTATGGAAATGTCATCTAAAGTCTACTAACAGTGGAAATTCAATGAGCAGGGATTGGAAGCTGACCTACTTAAAAGGTAAGTGAGACAGCAATTTCATTGCTCAAATTTTTAACTTCGGTTCATTAACTAATATATGATATTTTGTAGATGAATTTTCAAGGCTTAAAACATTTACGGAGAAGTTGATGCTAAAAAGACGATTAATGCCATTGCAAGTTTTTGCTTTGCCTAATTTAATGAAAAGGCTAATTAAATTACCCATATGCTGTGTAGGGAATGGCAGTTCGGGATTCAAAGACACCAAATGGTTTGAAGCTTGTGATCGAGGACTACCCATACGCTGTAGACGGCATAGAGATATGGTTTGCCATAAAACAATGGGTTTCAGAGTACTTATCTCTGTATTACAAGGATGATATCTCAGTTAAAAAGGACAAAGAATTACAGGCTTGGTGGGATGAAATAGTAAATGTTGGTCATGGAGACCTCAAGGATGATCCGAGTAGATGGTACAAGATGGATTCTTTGGATGGAGCAGTCCAAATAGTGACAACTATCATCTGGACTGCATCTGCTCACCATGCTGTAGTCAACTTTGGGCAGTACTCCTATGGAGGATGCATGCCCAGTTTGACGGCCACCATGAGCAGGCGCTTGATTCCAGACAAAGGAACACCTGAATATGATGAACTTCTTCAGAACCCAGACGGATTTTTCCTTAAGACTGTGTCTACTCCAAGACAGGACACCTTTATGATGAGTGATTTTGAAGTTTTGTCAAAGCATCCGAATAATGAGGTATACTTGGGACAGTTGCAAGGATCCACCATGGACGGAGTAGATGATCCACGTGTATGTGAAGCATTCGCCAGATTTTCAGAAAACATGAGAATGATAGAGAAAAATATAGAGGAGAGGAATAGTAACCGTCAAGTTTATAAGAACAGGTATGGACCTGCAAAAGTTCCTTATACCTTACTATACCCCGGCAAAGGTGGTCTCAATGGCGGCGGAGTACCCAACAGCATCTCCATTTAATTAGCAAAAACACATTTAATAAGTTCTGACACTTCATTTGAGCCATCGCCATTCTCAATCAAATGCAGACACTGTGCTCAAACTTTCAGCTGACATGGCTATTGAGCTGAATAGCCTTTGCGTGGGTGCTTATAATGGAGTTAGAGCATGCGTTTTTTCTGCTATAATAGAGTAGAGCTTGCGCATTTTAGGAGTGAATTTATACTTCCATTTCGGTTTTGTTTGACTAGTGGTGATTTAGTTTTCGTGTTTACGTTCGTAACCTGCAATTCATGCAAGGTGAAACTATGCGAAGTTTAAATTTATGTAGTTTGAAAAAATAATAAATAACGAATTTGTTCAGTTGAGTTGACGAGAGATCAATCAATTGGCATATAATCCAAAAATAAAAGTCTATTCGATGTATAAAGTACTAGTCAGCTTGGTAAGATGGAAATCTGAATTTATAAGAAATAACGTTAGTCTACGACTATTTTCATTTTTAAATTTGTTGGGTAACGTTATTATTAATTAAAAATTAAAAGTATCGTATATTTTTTTAATTTTAATTAATTAATAAATATTGTCAACTGCGTATTTTAAGTGTTGGATAGGCAATACAATTATGTTGAGATTTTTATTTGTTATTTATAATGATAAATTAATATATTAATATGATTTTTATTTAATTTTGTATCTATTTTAATGAAAATGTTTTAATGTAATAATATATAAACAAGTGATAAATGATTTGCTTCATTATTTTATATCTATAAATCTCTATTTCACCTTGATTACCAATAATTTTAAGATTTATTCTCCATCTCAAAATAAACATTATATTTTGTAAGTTCATTTCTTAGGAACACAAGATTGACCCATAGCAATCTCAAGTAGGATAAAAATGACACTCAAAATTTAAAATTCCAAATTCAAATTCTAACATTTATAGTCCCTAATCCTAGTCATCATGAGCCAACCTAATTTACAAATTTCATATGGTATGTTGCTATGTTGTGGTGCAGCTAGACATTGTTTATGCACTAAAAAATATAAAGAAAAATACTAAAAAGATGTTTACAATAATTTGACCACACTCCAATTCTAAAAGTTAATAGAGGATTTAAATTTGCATCATCATAGGCCATCTCCATGTATACAAATAATGTCTTCAATTTTTCTCATTATTTTTAATTCATCCACAAAAGGGGTTTGATCTAGAAGAATGTGTTCACCTATCAGGCTAAGAAGATCCTCAAATATGGTATCTCTAGACACCACCTTGGTAGTTTCAAATATCTAAAAGCTAAAGGCAAATAGGTCATCATGTGAATATTATATTAGATCAACATTGCACATCTCAAATGATTATTACACACAAAGGTCGATCTCATAGGGAACAAGTTCAACTTATCCAAATGTCAGGAGAAACCTAATTTCAATTTCATCATACTACTTCTATTATAGTCAAGAAATTGTTATTTTATGATTAAAAGTTATAATTAAAATAGTGGACAACTATCTATTAACAACTCAAATCAATTAGCTACTTCCATTTATGTTCCTTCTATATTTCAAAATTTTGTTATATGATCTATCAAACTTTTAAATTTGGTCAATTTCTTATCATATTCATTAAGCCTAATTTTAGTAAAAGAATTCTGGGAGATTCACTATACAAATATATGCCATATCATGTGTGATCATAGGGTACTAAATAATACCTTTATCTTTAAATATACCTCTCAATATTCTATTATAACAACCCCTCCCAATATAGTTTTCCAAATCTAAAATACACTTATTTATCGATATACTCTAAACATCCATTTTTCTAGGGCATTTTTTATACCTCTTTTAATTTTTACCTTCTTTTTGTTAAAAAATAGTATTTAATTTATTTTAACATGTAATTAAGTTATGACTTGAAATTTAAAATAATAATACAATATTAAGGTACAAGTTCATTTGTGAAGACTTATAAAATAAAACCACTAAACAAAATAGGAACATGTGTTCACTACAACAATTATTAGTACTAGGGTGATCAAATTTGTCACTTTGGAACTAATAACTCTTGAGCAAAAAAATTGAGTCACAAATTTATGTTTTCACCATGAAAGCTCTATTAATAAAATATTTAGAGAAATTTGGCTTAGGTCATCAAAGGAATGTTAGGAAGGTGCTTCATGAGTAATCTTAATTCTAAAGGTGAGTCCTTTTACACAGTCACCCCTTATGTTATAATTGTTATTAGGAATGACCTCTTTGAATTTTCGTAATCTTGGTAAGGTGGCCCTCTAAATATGGTAGGAAATAGATTAATTATTTTAGGAGAGATAATGAACTCTCTATGAGGGTTTTGATGGAAAAGGTTATGTCGAAGGAGAAGGAAATTAAGAACCTAAAAAATATAAAAAAAGAACTAAATGAGCTTGAGCTAAATTAGGAGAAAATGACTTTGGAGCTTGGTGATAATATCTATTTTCAAGATTACAACATTGAATCACTAAAAGTATAGTAAAAAATATAGGTGTTTATTTTTCATAAATGTGACCAAGAGGATCACACCAATTACATAGCTTCTACAAATTAAAGTAATAGTTGGCACCATGTTGGAGCCATTACATCCTTGTGCCATAATATGGTATCAAAAATGGCATAACAATCACATATACTACAAAAAAATTGTAGAGACATAATCTCTGCTAGTCTTAAATCTATATTTTAATGGAGTATTGACACAATATTCACTGCTTATATATACCCTTAATACAAAAAAAATTGTTGGTTAACACTTATCCATTAGTCTTCTCATTTGCATCCTACTCTAGGGGGTTTAAAAGAGAAAATGACTAGTCCACTTCCATGACTATCCTATCTCGTATGGTAGTCTTAAGAAAACCAATGCCACATGTAGTCTAGTGGTGTCCAAGCTCAAGATTCATTCCAGCCTCCAAATTTATAAACAAAATCTAGGGACCGTTGTAGGCTAAGACCCACAACCACATGCTACAGATAATCATGCATTCCCAATAGCCAGGGAAAAACTAGAGTCACCATCATTGTCTTTAATTTCTATAGTTTTCCTTCCTCGTATACAATAATATAGCTATAAACATTGATGTGTTATATATATATATACTAGACAGAATTGATTTTTTTAGTAAATCTTCACTTTCAAGCACCTATGCTAAAGGTGAGGAATTTGAAGATGATACAAACTAGAGTTTCATAAAATTTTGTTTGTAGATTCTAAAATATACTTTTTCAAAAAATTTTGGAATCATATTGCACTTCTTTTTCCATCTCCCTTACTTTTTTTCTTTAGAAACAATATTTTTAAAAGTGACGCTCACTGTAGATAACACATAACTTTCCATGAAGGATAAAATTATAATTCTTTCAAATTTAGATTTGTAACTCCAATATCTAGTGCTTCCAATTGGTTAGATAATTTTTATTTAATCAAGTTTCAAAGTTAAACCAATTATAATTTAGGTAATTGGGACCGTATAATGCATAACCTTTTTTTGTATGTGAAATTCAATTTTATTTTTTTGTTGGATCAAGGACTTCAATATTTAGTGCACTCATATTTTTCAAATTTTTTTGATAATCTTCTATTTTTCCACATGTGAGAATAGAGAGCTTGATTTTCTTGAAAAGCCTACATTCACAAGAAATAAAATAATAATAATAATAAAATTAAATTTATTTAAAATTATACTTTTGGAATCTTATAATAAGGAATACATACAAAAATAAATTTTAAATGAATTCATTTGATCCCCCAAAAGGTAAATCAAAAGTGGTTTTTCGGCATCATTTTGATAGGTGTAAAGGAGACATTATAGGTATTGGTTTAAAACTAGCGAGGTTCTATCCAAGGGGGTTTGATCTAAGGTATTTGATCAAACCCTCTTCAATTGGAATCTTGAAATGGAAAAGGCTTAAATCATTATATTTTCTAAAAATATGTGATTTTAGTAAAAATCAAAAATCTCCCAAAAATTGTAAACCACCTTTGTGGGATTATATATATTTATATATCCCAAAACCAATTGTCTAGCATGTAGGACTATCCTCAATTTGGTTTTCAAGACCTCCATCAACCTATTTTTAGAAATGTCCTCAAGGAAAGACATCTACCTATTCTTGGATCTTAGACAAATAGTGGCGTCCATTTTGCAAGTGCATGAATGAAAGAAAAATATTTCTATCAAATGCATATAACATAAATCTACTATTGTGAAGTTTTATGTTAGCATTCTCTTGTGCACAATCCTTTACTTCCCATTATTTACAATCCCTTTTCTTACTTTACAATCATGATTTCTAACCCTTTAGTCATGTTCACTTCATAGATTAGCTTGTGCCAAACGTTAGTCAAGTCTAGGATCATTTCATTATTTTCCATATCAATCACCTAGTTTGCAACATGATTTTCCACATCACTCCCCTCGCTAAATAGGTGAGAAATGTAATAATAATTCATCTAGAATAAAGCCTCCCAAATTGTTGTTAACTATTTCTTCAATCTCCACTTTGGTGTGTCTTTCTTATTGATGACATAAATTATACTCTGAGTCCCCATCTAGGTGGACCTTCCTAAAGTTAATTTTCCTACAAATTATCAACCCTATAAGTTACACTTGAAACATAGTATCATCGTTGGTTTTGTTTGGAATTTTTTAGTAGCTAATGCCAAAAAAACTCCCTCCTAATCCCTTTTTTACATTGTGCTCCTAATAAAACTATATTACTTTGAGAGGAACCATTGAAGTTAACTTTGATTCAGCCTTAATCAGGGGCAACCCATCTAGCATTGGCTCTAGAGTTTGAAGCCTTATCAACTAGCTAACCCTTATAAATGGAGGAACCACTAGACTAGTCCATATATTCTTTAACCATCCATATGAATTCATGAAGTTTCACTTCAAGTTTTGGTTTCTAACCATACTATTCACTATTTATACTATGAGATTTACCATCTTTATAACTAGGTTTTATTAGACGTTTATTTTCCTTGAAATATTATATTTCCATTGGTTGTATCTTTCTAGATTGTAATTTATTTTTTGGTTGAAACCTCTTATATCTTGATTAGTCTTTATTTTGGCATGATCATTCTAATTTTATTTTTAGGTTCTCTAGTATGACACACTTTTAAATTTTTTGACATTTTTTTGTGTAGTTGTGTTTGTTGACATATTTAACCTAGTTATATGTGAAATTATTTACTCCTTCATAGGGTTCTTCAAAAAAATGCTTCCTCTCTTCTTCCTTCGAGGTATTGGTGATTTATCTTTGTCTATTCTTAACATTTTTGACTTCTCATATTTCCATTCATTGACTTATTTTAATTAGTAAATTTATCTTTTATATTTCCTTTTCATACACACTAGGATATTAATATCTGTAAACTTGAGATATTAATATTTGTAGCTCATCATATATTATTATTCATTTAGTTCTAGTCACACTTATGATTAAGAAAAAACACTAAGTTCAATCATCTATGGATATTTATGAGTGTTCATGGAATTTTAAATAAAAATATGAGGCTTGACTACTCAAGTAATCTCCCCAGTAGTCAATTCTTCTTTGTATTTCCTTGCTATAGGTACTTTTCATGGCTTCATTGCACAAATGGTTTGTACTCCTCACTCTTAAAATTAGGCTAATTTCTTATTGTATTATTTAGACTTAATTTTAGTAAAGGAATCTTAAGCTAATCACTATACAAACATATGTAATATCATGCACCTTCATATAGGTTACTAGATAATACCTCTATTTTTTTCTACCTTCTAATCTTTTATTAGTAACACCCCTCTCAATATAGATTTATAATTCTAAAATACCTTTATTTAAAAATATATCCAAAATGCCTATATTTCTATGACATTTTTTTTATTGATTAAAAGGCTTTATGGAGCCATACCTCAATATAATAGAATTATAAAAATATTACAAAAATTTGGTTGCTCTTGTGGAGGGCCATTTATATTATCTAAGTTTAATTTACATATTTAACTATTATAATCAAAATGTAAATGAAACAACTTAAACTAAGATAATATGGCTTAACTAATATTCTACTACAAAATATCACCTATATTTTTATGAAAATTTAAATACCTTTTTATTTTCAAATCCTTTGTGTTAAGATTTAATATCTAATTTATTCAACATTTGACCATGTTAATATTTAATATCCAAAAACTTAGTGATTTATAGATTAATTTAAAATTATTATTGTAAATTGAGAAGACTTATCTAATGTTGGTGCTACACAAACTAGGAAACAAGTATTTACTAATGATGTGATAAATTTTTTATCACATTGTAAATAGTGAATTCTTAAGAAACAAAATTGAGGCACAAAGTTCTTTCTCCACCATAAAAGGCTACTAACAAAATATAAAGCAATTTTCCTTAGGCCATTAGAGGAATGCTTAAGAACTTTCTTCACTAGGAAAATTATTTTTAAAGGTGATTCCTTTAATACTATCCATCCTTGTTGCATAATATTGTGTGTCATGGCCTCTTTGAATTTTATCACTTAGTATGGGAGCTCTTTTGAATGTGGTAGGAAATGAACTTTTTATGAGAGAGATTATGGGGCCTTTACATGAGCATTCTACTAGAAAAGGTTAATTTTGTGTTGATCTCATTTAAAAGAGAGAATAATTATGAAGTTTGGTGATAATATCTATTTTCAATATTATATAATTAACGTACTAAAATTTTTAGTAGTGAGTGTAGTTATTATAATCATGCAATGTAACACATGTGCATATGTGAGAGAGAATGTATGATATGTGGTTGTATTTGTAAATTTTAGGTGATACTAATCAACAAGTTGAGATAAAATATTAGATTGAAAATATTAATAGATGAGAATGCTTGAGAGGAATTGTGAGTCAGTTAACTTATTACATTATTTGAGATAAATAATTGTATGGATCAGTTAAGAGGATTATTGAAGAGATAAATGTGAGTGACTATAAGTGAAACAAAAATAGGTGGATAGAAATTGAATTGATTGAAGAGAGAACTTGAAGTGAGTGGAAGTTGGCTAATGAGGTAGAAATACATGGATAATGAATAAAATAATTTAATAAATAAATTATTAAATTCATGTGCAAAGGGGAAATTAATAAAATAAATATTTTATTTATTCTTAAAAGAGGATAATGTTGAGAAATCTAATTAGTTTAATTAAATAATTATTCATAATTATTGAGATTTAAGAAAAGATTAATGTTGAGATAAATTAATTAAATAATTATAAAATATTTAATTAATTTGAAAGAGGGGAATAAATTAATAGAAGAAAATGGTGAAATAGATAATTTAATTAAATAAATTATAATTATTTAATTAAAATAGAACTGCAGGAAAAATCAAATTTTAAATAATTAAATAATTAAAAATTATTTAATTATCTAAGATGAAGGGGAAATAACATTAATTTAATTAAATAATTTCATTATTTAATTAAATTAATGCTATTTCCCCTTCATCTTATATAATTAAATAATTTCTAATTATTTAAAAAAATTAAATACAAAAACAAATTGATTAGAAAAGATGACAAAAATCGAGAAAAATTGCATGTACCCTACAATTATTGCATTATGTTTTACACTCAACCTTTTTCCTTCACTATTTTGCCAAAATTTTAGGTATATTATGATATACCTTAATTTATTTCATTTTCTCATATTATCCTTAGCTTTTTTTTTCTACCTTAATTTATTTCATTTTCTCATATTATCCTTAGCTTTTTTTTTCAACACTACTAGAAATATATTTGGATTTGTGTAATCACACTATTTCCCTATAAATTTAAAATTGTAGAATTTTTATTTTCCTACTTTTTGACTATTGATGTTAGATGTAACACCTTTCTTATCATGTAATTTATTTATACTCATAAATATAAATGTATGTATCCCTTTATAATCTTTTGGAAAACTTATCCTTCAAAAATATGAACATGTGGAGAATTTCTAAATTGTAGCTTTATTTTAGTTGGAACATCTCTCATCTTGCCAAATATTTACGTAGTTTTAATCATTTTGATTTAATTTTTAATTTCTCTACTGTAATACTATTTTGAATATCTCAAAAGGTTTAATGTACAACTATATTTGTTTTGGTATTTAAATTTTTTATAAGGCTCTTTGTTTATGTCATTGTTTACTCATTCACAAGGCTCATCAAAAAAAATTGTCCTATCTTCTTCCTTTGAATTAATGGTAATTTTTTTTAAAAAAAAATTGTTATTCGTAAAATTCTGATCTTCTCGTATTGAAAAATTATTTAATGAATACAAAGATCTCCTATATATAATTTTTATACACATTAGCATATTAACATCTCTACAACGATGAATATTCATAGCTCATCACATTTTTATAAATTTTAATTCTAGACACATCTAGGATTAGGATCATTCACCAAATTTAGTAATAGACTCTTTATGAATATCCATGGGGTCTAAAGAGCATAGTTAGGGTTTGACCATTTTGGAAAGCTCCTAAGAGATCACCAATCCTCTTATATCCTACATACAAACACTTTTAGTGGCTCCATAAAAAGAGTTTTTGTTCCCTTCACCTCTAAATAATATTTTTTTTAGATGTCTCATATACACAAATGTATTCTATGAGCCTCATTCCACCTCTAAATTTATCAAAAATATAGAAAAATCAACGTTTCAAAATATGTCTTTTAAGTGAACTATGTTATTGACCTATGTTTATAACGTTTCTAGATCAGTTAGGTGGAATGGTTATCTCCTAGGCATATTTGGTCTTTTTTTATTTTTCTAAAAATATACCTTGGTTTATAATTTTCTATATTAAATATAAATTTACATTTTTCATATTTATAAGAATTAAACTATTTTTTTCTAAAGTTTGTAAATTGTTGATCCTTCTTCTTCTATCACTTTTAAGGAAACACTTCTAATTTTAAAACTATAACTCTAATTTTTACCCATTTTCTTTCATAAGAGTCTTGTTTCCACCAACTTGTATATCGATTAGATTTTAAAAATGTTTTATTTTCTAAAAAATTATTTCTAGTAATATTCAACATATCTTGACGATATCTATAATTGGAGACTAATTACTTTGTTCAATGTCTCTTACAAAATCATTGTCAAAACCCTTACACTTATTTCATTCTTTCCCTTAGATATGTGACTTGATAAAATTAGTTTTTATAAATATAGATCTTTATTCTTATGGTTTGGAAAGCTATGGAATGGGCCTGATGATCCCATCAACGAGCTAGTTTCATCAAAATTTATTACACAAAATCATATGGTCAAATTGAGTGGAATTTTATCCTTGCAATGCTCTAAGCTTTGGGATTTTGTTCTCAATGTATTTACTCAATACATATTAATTTTTGGATGCTTCAACTTTTCTTACTATTAATGGCCCGAAATATAGTGTTTTTGGCATTTCCAAGTCTATTCACCAATACTTCCCTTTAGCTCTAATATTGTATGTGTTTGATTCTAGAGGTTTTGGATACCTATTGGTTCATTTAGTTTCTTTGAGGCTAGTTAAAGGTAGTTATTTAACTAATTCCTCCAATCAAATTATTAATGCCTACTTTTTATGTCTCTTTTTTGAAGAAGAGGAAAATAATGTTAACTAGGCTCTCCATTTCTTGGAATTTTTTAAAATCCTCATGTTTAGATAATAAGTGGAATAAAACTCACTATTACAAAAATTCCTTCTTACCTAAGCCTCACTAACTTGATATTCTTGGGTCAAAATGGGTTGGTTATGGAAAAAAAATTACCTTTTGGTCACCCTTTTTTATTATAAAGCTTTTGTTGTTTCTTTGTGGTAAATTGTGATTGTGAGAATAGAGACGAAGTTAGCTTAGTAGGTTATGAAACCTCTATTTTTGGTAGGGAAGTTTCAAATTTATTCTAATATTCTCGCACCTACTCATGCTTTTTATTATTCTTGTCATGTACTATATAAGTCCTCATATTGAGGCTATAGAAGATTCTTAGAGATTTTATTTGAGCCTCTACAGAAAATATCAAGTTTTTAATCATGCGGTTTGGGAGTATTATTGTCTCTCTCATGATTTAGGTGGTATGATGATGTAAGAGAATCATGAGTGCAAGGGCAATCTTGCATCAACAAAAAGAAATATTTTGTTGATAAGTTTTGTTTTGTTTCTATCACTTCTTGGGTTGTTGCTTCAAGAGTATTTAAGAGACAATTTGGCTAAATTAATGGCATCATCATATAATGGAGCCTAATAGGTATCTGCATATCAAATTTGGTGAAGATTGGACAAAATTGGCTATTATCGCTTTGCAAGTTTTTAGTCTATTATCAATTTGTAGACTTATAAATTGTTATTATCTTTTCAAGGTTTAGGGTGGTGAACCAAATAATTTTCACTTCTTGCAACTACTTTAGATGAAATTTTCTATATTTGTGAGAATTTGGTGACCAATCAAACTTATGGATAAATCCAAGTGAACCAAATGTTATTAAGTTGACTAGTTTAGATGAATAGTTCTAGTGATGACATCAACATTGTATGGTTGTGGATGAATACGACTTGACCAAATATGAAGATGTGAAGTTGATATCAATATTTTATGATTAGTAGATGAATGCTACTAAAAAAACCAAGAACACTAATTGAAAGGTTTAGTTTGATAAGAAACAAAAAATCTACAACTTGAAAGAAAAATGATTTATTTGTGACATCATTAGGTATTGAGTGCGGGTTTTCTAGTGAACCAATTATTTACAAGAACTTTTGGTGAGTTAAAACTTCTAATTTTTTTTGTTTGAATTGATCATTTTCTAATCCACTTGCTATTGTATTTTTTTACTTTTAGCTTGCTACTACACTTGTGAAATTTTAGCTTTCTACTATACTTGTAGACTTCCTAGCCAATGAAGGATAAATGGAGATCAATACATGCATGGTGGGTTAGCCATTAGACAAGGGGATGGTTCAACATTAGATAAAAGTTGATAGAGATGAAGATAATAGCCATGAGGGGAAGGCCAAATTGCAATGTGAGAATAAATATGTGTAATACCTTGAAGAAGATGTTGTTTGACATTATATTCATGTAAGGAATTGAAGAAATCAAATAAATTTATGGTTTTTATTTTACTTCCATTTCACTGAGAGTTTTATGGGTTGCATGATTGGGTTCCATGATAAGGTCCTCTCATCATGCCTACATCATATGATCTTAATTTCTACTTAATGCCAATTATTTTATGTATTTTAAAAATGAATCATTCATACATTACATGGTAAAGGGGCTTTAACAATTCTTTGTGACATTTTATTTCTTCTATTCATTCTATTAGGAGACTAGCTTAGAAGGGAATTGGTCTTCACACTCTCCTTATAATGAAAGATCATGTTCAAGTTCAAGAGAATTTGGTGATGAAAATTATTTTGTGATATTGTGAAGCTATGAGTCATTGGCTTCTTTGGAATGGAATTAGTTTTCATAATGGTGTTCATATCATCCAACAATCTACTAGGTGGTTCCCTATTTTGTAGTGTCAAAATTACCCTCTTGCTAAGATTCCTTGTGCCTATTCTTTGAGTTTCTTCAAAATGGGGGTAAAATCCTCCCTAATCTTTTTTGCAAGGTTACCAAGAATATTTTATCCTATAATTAAGCTAATAAAATATTCATCTTTCCAATTAGGGTCAAACCTTTCATGTTATAATTAAAGACATCCCTATTAATATGGTTCACAAAATTAGCATTTGGTTCAATCCTTGATGGAAAGATTAGAAGAAATATCCTCATACAACACTTTGGAATTATACACCTCATAAAATATTTTGTTGTCTTTTACCTTATTTTCCCATAGTTCCTACATTGAATCAAAGATAGATTTAATAGTCGTCATTATCAATTTTCTAGTGTATACTTTACACCATTTGGTTAACTATGCTTGAACCAAAGCTTGCTCACTTTTCCTAGTGTATTTCTTTTCAAGGCATCCTCATTGGTTCTAGGTCATCCCATTAGGGAGTTTTAGATCCTTCATCTGCTTTTTTGTTTATCATGAGTCTCACAAACACACTTTCTAGTTATATCCCAAAGCTCTAGATGCTTGGAACTACATTCATGATTTCCTCAAACCTTTTAGGCCTGGACCTTTTTCTTGGAATATAGCTTTATTAATGGAATAACCTAGAATACCTTCAAGATATAATTAAATTTGACATAATTTTAGAGTGGATACTCTTTTTAGCATCTAGAAAGATAAGAAATTTCTATATATATATATATATATATATATATTTTTAATCGAAAGTTTTCATTTTAAACTAAATATATGATATGTTCTAATGTGTTTATGTAGATTCAAGTGCAAGTGAATAAATTTTCACTTGAGGTTGCTCACTTATAGTTTTTTATAATTCAAGGATAATTCCTCTTGTGTTGTTGCTAGGTTTCCTCCAATTTCCAACTCCTTTAGAGGTTGATCTCTGCCTCACATGAGTGTCATTGAGGAGATAATTACTAAACTCATAATAGTTCAGATGGTCATTCTCAAGCCTCTCCACCTCCTAAAATAATATATCATGATTAGCAAGGTTGGTTGCGACCTCTTAGCCACTACTTTACTTCTCCACCACCTCTTGGTCATGGGAATACAATATAGCCAAATTTTGGTGAATCTCCTTTACTCACTATTGGTATTTCTCCTACTCATGTCATTAATGAAGGCAATCAAGATGATATTGTTAAATATTATAATGATGGATGGTACCCTACCATGGACACTTGGACTATTGATGCATGAGGGAAACTTGATGATAAGGATTCTCCTCCCCTTTTGTCTACTGTTTCTTTTGCTACTTGTTTATTTTTATTCTTATAGTGTTCTCTACTTTGTGTTGTAGAATCATGTTAACATTAAGAGTCTAACTATTTTCAGCCAAATTTTTTTCTAAATATGTGTAACACTATTCTATAAATGATAATATAGACATTATTTATCCAAAAAAAATTATAATACAAACATATTAATTAATATAAAATGATTATGAAATATATGTCTAATATAAATTTAACATTAATAAGTATTATAAGTATTATTTTCATCTATCAAAACTTCAGATTTGTAGCTTTACGTTCATCTTTTGAGGGATTCAATCCTTGAAAGAGTAGTTTTCTTGCATCTTGAGTCAATTTGGACCTCACAATTGTGTCTAGAAGGTTTGAAATAGTCAAAATTGACCTTTGTTTCATCAATTTTGGTTATACGATGCGATATGCGAGGGTTTGAAGTTTATAAGGGTTTCTAGATCCAGAGTGTAACTACAATTTTGGAGTGTTTTGAGCCCAAACAGACCTCACCATCACATTCAGAGCACCCAAAAACCCCAAAATTGACTGTCAAATCATTGAAATCAGACACAGTGACTCCAGGAGGCAATTTTTTTCATTTTTGGGCCATATGGCTTGGAACGACACTCAATCCAAGAAATTAAAAAAAAAAAAACACACAGTGTTAATGGGAATCTCCATCAATTAACTGGTAGCAGTTAATACTAGCTTAACCACTAGACTTAACCACCAAACCCTTTTTGGAGCAGTTTTGGTATTTTGGCCATAACTTTTGCATCTGAACTCGGATTTTCGAAAACGAATTATCACCAGAAATTTGGTTCAAAGATCAATCTAGCGGTGAAAGTTATTTTTCTTGATTTTTCTTTTTTTCTTCCTTTATTTCCATTCAAATTTAGATCTTTATTTATGCGCTTTTGGGGGAAAAAAATTTGCATACAGACTCTATTTTTCAAAAACGAATAGGCATTGGAAAGGTACTCTAGTGCTCTTTCCATATCTATAGATTTTTTCATTAGAAAATTTACCATGTACATTTTATTTAGTTTTTTTGTTTTCACATTGTAATGAATTACTTGGACATCTTAGCTCCTAGAAACTTATCATTTGTGCAGGATGGCTTCTTTTTGGCTATTATTCATGTATTTATAGTATTATGTGCTTATTGGACCTTATGGGCTCACATTGCATGTATTTATCATCTATAAACACATTGAAATAAAGTGTCTCAGCTTTGTATGTGTATAATTGAGATTATTACATATCATATTATGTCGTTATTGTACTTGCACTATTCTATAAAGTGTCATGGGGGGATTGATGTTTTCCTTTGTTTTCCATCATATCTTTGTCTACTAAGTGTTCCTTCCATGACAATAGTGAATCACATTGATTTGACTCATGTGTGTGTACCTTTGTTTGCGCCCCCTTTATTCTTTGCTGGTACTTTCATGTTTTCACCTTCAGATGTTCTTGGTTCTTCTTCTCGCACTTCTTTCTAGCATTTAGCTTCATTGTACCTATCATGAATCTCCCTTGTCAGAATAATGGGGGGGGTTTCTACTGTTGGTGATATTGCTTCCTTAGTTTTTTTGGAGTGAGCTATATATTCAGTATTTTTTGAACTATGTACTTTTGGATACGAGTAACCATGATATTGCTTCCTTGGTTTTCTTGGAGTGAGCTATGTATTTAGTATTTGTTCCTTTGTACTTTTGGATAGAGCATACATCAATGGTTGGTTGTATTTCATTGAGATGGATCGCTTACCATATGGACACTCTTGCATTCAAGAGGCGACCTTCCATTTTCACTTTATCAGTTCTTTAGACTATTGGTACTTGTGCCATTTTTATCTGAGTTCTTGAAATTTTCCTTGGTTTGCCATCAAATTCGAGTAGTGTTGTTGGGGTAATTTATATAGATTCTTGTCTTCTTGATCTTATTCATCATATGTTTCAGCGGAGGTTCTTCTTTCATCATTTCAGCAATCATTCTACAATAATTTTTGCAGCTTCTTCATGCTTCAGTGGTGTTTTTCATGTTCATCCTTTGTTCCTATCTTTTGAGACAATTTCCTCTTCTTAGAGGCTTCTTCATTCCTTCACTCTTGTTTGGAGGCTTCTTTAGTCCTTCACTTGTTCCTATTCTTTTTGGTACATTCTTGTTTGGAGGCTTCTTAATCCTTCACATGTATTTCTCTCTTTTGAAGAGGAGTTTTTTCCATGAGGTTTTCTCCTTTTCTCCTATTCTGAGAGATCTCTTACATTTGTACATGGGTACCTCATTAGGCCTAGTTGTCTAGACCCATCTTTTTTTTCATATATTTTGTCCTTAGTTTTTTAGCTTCTCCCTAAGTTCGTCTTAAGGGGGAGTGTTAAAGTAATAGTTTAATTAATTAATTTAATCATATTGATTAATTAATTAAGTCTCCTTTTCCTTTATTTTCAATTAAGCTAAACTTAGGACCTTTAATAATTATTTTATTAAATTTTAGGGTTCACTTTAGGGTTTTGATCTCCTTTCTTAAGGATTGATCTCTTTTTAATTATTCACTTCTTGTTAATGCAATTTCACTCTCTTGGTTTGCAAGCTATATCTTTGTGTTGTTCGAATCTCTTCTATGTGACAGGTTATTTTGCTTGTAGGTGATCATTGGGTTATGTTTGGTTGGCTTTTACAACTTCAACATTATAAAATATCAATAAGTATGATAATAAAATAAAATAATGTATCTTATAAGAATTTTATATTTTTAAGTATTATATATATGTCACCTTATAATATTTGTATAACTAGAACAATAATATTATGTACATATATCACATCATATATTAAAATATTTGTCTTCAAGAAATTAAGATAAGAAATTTTTAAAGATCAATTTTTAGTTGTTATTTTTTGTCCGTTTGTGATTTAAGTGGAATACACACCTTAGGAATAATATTTTTTAAAAAATTTATACAATTTTTTTAAGGATAAATATATTAATAATAAATTGTAACATTAAATATGTTAATTGAATGCCATTATTATCTTAATGTAAGTAATGTTTATACATTAAATAAGTACAATTTATATTATTTTAGGATAAGTGAAATGGTATATATGACTCCTCACTTCTAACACAAATCTAGATTTTAATTATTTGATCATTAAGCCCTAGTTAAACCACCCTTCCATACATAACTACCCTTATATGTCTAAATAACCATTGCATTTACACATATTAATAAAACAACTACTTATAATATAAATAATCAAAGATAAAAACTATAATATTAAAAATTAAGATTGAAATGTTATTACATATTAATTTTTAAAATTTACTTTAATACTTATACATTCATAATTACTATATAATTATTAATCTTAATATTATTACCTATATATCTCATAAGTAGTATATATCATGTAATAGTGATATATTACTGTAAATAAATATAATGTAACCTATAATCTTATATTGGAGAGATATATCTTTCATATGATCTTAGAATCTAATTAGATATCATTATAACCTATAATTTATATAGATATACATTTATTTTATATCTTATTTTGAAATCTTCTTTGAAAATTAGGTAAATGAATACTTAAAGACATATTATAATATACACAATATTTTTTATTTGTATATAATTATTTGTACAATATTTTTTATTTCTTATTTAATTTCAATCTCATTTTTTAGGATAATCTTTGATCCCTACTAAATTCATTTAGAACCATTTAATTTCACTCATAACCAAACACTTATTAACAAAATTAATTATTTTCAAACACAATATTAAAATACTTTATTAATGGTCGCTAAATATTCTTAAATCTAAATCATATAATCTCGCAATGATACAAATAATTTACATCACCCATGAGGACATGTGAGATGTTGGCACCGCATCTTCCTGCACCTAAATTTTAGGTGAAACTCAAATCTTGTTTGCTTGCCGACTGCGCTACCGAATACTGCCAAAACACATAAACCTTTTCAAGTTTAGGTGTAAGAGATCGCATACACGCTACGTATCACCTCAAACATTTAATATTATTTTTGGCCTTTTTCCTTTTCAAAAGCCCTCCAAGGAATGCCTGTTTGGTGTCTGTTAGCAAGGAGACTATCCAATAACCCTCTATAAATATCTCTCTTCACTCATTCCATTAAACCATCCCCTTTAGATTTACAACTTCTATTTCGTTACCGTTGGATATTTGGCTTTAAAAAGTTGTGGAAATGGCAGGAATAAACAAGGTGACATGCGCAGCCATTTTGTCGGCGATGATGATGATGATAAGTGCAGTGTCAGTGGAGGCGGCGGAGGCAGCAGAGGTGCCAAGCCCATCAATGGTTACAGGCGCAGCTCCTATGCCCTTTCTTCCTTCTCTACCACCTCTTCTACTCCTTGCAATTCTTCATTTCCTTTTCCATTAACTTGTTCACTACATGAACAGGCAGATCCACTGTTTTGTATCTAAGGTTATGTTTTATATTATGACCTATGCCGACTGATATTCTCAAATAAATTGTTAACAGGATGTTTAATTGCAATATTTATCCATTTAGAAAATAAGCATACCTTTAGAGAAAAGGCTATGTTCTTATAAACTCTACAGTTACTTGATATTATAAAATCATTTGAAATTTCTTGATTTTGTTATGGGATGTAAGATTTCACAGTGAAACTATGCTATTCATGGTACCGTTCTTCCTGATTACATGCAAGCTATAGTTATTTTTATTGACAAAATTAATTTATTTTCTTTAATAATTTGATTTTTATTTTTAATATAGAATAATCTGAATGTCAAATCTTATATATTTAACGTTTAAGAGGTTATTAATCAAAGCTAACTCTCTGATTTTTGTTATATTATGACCAGTTAAACTAAGCTAAAACGACACATGAATGTTACTCACTTTTTCTGTATATTATTTCCATTAAAGTCGAAATTCTAATTTACTAGGCATTTAAGCTGTGCTATTCGAACCAAGCATATTCAAACAAATATAGTTATGCACATTCTTGCTTTAACGCTGGGTGGAATGCTTAATTAGACCTTCACTTTTAAAAGTATCCCCTAGATAAGAAAAAGCAATACTACTTAAGAAGCAAGATCAACTAACAAGGATTCATGAGTCGCTTGCTTAGACTCCAATACTTGTAACTGGGTTTGAATGAAAGTAATTTGAAATGTAAGATCTATGAATGCAGCAATATTCTCCTCAACAAGACCCAATAATTGATTGCTTCATCTAGAAAGATGGGGGACCAAGAACAAAGAGGTTTCGAAGAAGCAAGAGATCAGTAGGTAGGAGGTGATATTCATGTCCAAGTTGTTTGAGTGTTTTCGAGACAAAGGTCTCAAGGTTCCATAAGTCAAAAAAAACTTGAATACCTTTATGGAAGAAACGAGCAGATTTAAAGCAAGGAGCAGATGCCTTGGGTTTAAAGAAACAAGCAAGAAGCAACTTATCATGTCAATGAACAGGTTGCCAACAACCGTGAGAACTTGATGTGAATAGTTGATGGCTCAACAAGAGTTGCAATGGGCATCACTTTGGAAAGCTCAAATAATCCATTCCCCAACAAGGTTGGGGATGTCACTTGATAGGCAATATTCATAAGTTTTTAATGAGGTATTTAATATTAAACAAAATGGATAGGCATATTCTTATCTATTAGGATTAGAAAAGGTAATTATATTAATATATTTCTTAGATATTGAGAGTAGAAGGGTTGCATCTAAGGGCTAGAAAGTTAGGTAAGAAATTATGAACTTAAATTTATATCTTTTGGCTAAAAAGAAATTAATTATGCTATTTATGTAGATATTGCATACAAATTTCATTAGTCTTTAGTGGGTAAAACGATGAAGGTATTTGTGCACCACGTAGAAGATAAAATTTTGTCTTAAAAGGAGGGATTTAACCTCTATAAGACTTTTAGAACTATATATAAGGTAAATGGGAAATGATTCTATTTTATACCATCCACCCAAAAGGCTTCATAGATCAACTTAATGTCTCACTTGACAATGATATGAAAAAAGACCTAGTCTTTCATATTATTTAAACATATATTTTTAGAGGTTAGTAGATAACTTAATTAAAGGAATGCAACATTATAACAAAAAGGAGGAGTTTTAGTTTTGATGGGTACATATAAATGAGTTAACAATTATAGTTCTAGTTTCTTGGTGTTTATTAGATGAATACGTATAAATGTATTTTTTTTATCCAAACACATAAAATGAAGAATGACTCCATATTCATGTCAAATAGTTACCCTTAATTTTTTATTATATATTTCCATTAGAGATTAACTCTAAATTTTTATAATTTAAAAAAATATCTTATAACAATTAATTAAAAATATTAAAAAAATTATTTTCATTATCTCCTATTAAAATCATTAACGATTTTTTTTGGGGTGGGAATGATATGTTTAGTTGAACACATGAGGGGAATAAATAAATAGGGGTATGAAAATTTCATTAAAAAATAGGTACCTAAGATATATGGTAAACATGGGATATTTTAATAAGAGCTATGTAGTAAGAGGGGTATAAAAGAAAATGAAAATTAGGTGTATTATTGAAGGCTCCATGGTTGTAAATGATGTATTATATGTTTAATAAGTGAAATGTAAGTTGTAGATAACTATCCTACAAATGAAGTTAGCATGAATATATATATATAGTAATGGGAATACAATTGACAACCTAAAAAATTGATTAGAAAAAAAAAATATTGGCTTTGAGCTTATCAAGAAAACATTTCCACATTTTATACAAAGAGATCCCTAATGTAAAGAAAATCCCAAGATAGCATGTAATCTCAAAGTTGTATAGAAGAAACATTGATCACCAACTTAGTACTAGTATCAATTAAAATAAGTTACACATGACCATTAAGACAAGAAACAAAACCTAAATTTAATGAAGTACTTTATAGTTAAAAGGCCAAGAGATGCAACTATAAGCCTTGTCAAGTTCAAGATGTACATTTTTTTCTATCTTGTTGAGATGAACAACCTCTTGAGTAAAAAGATAGATTCATAAGGCAAGGGCTTTAGTAATATATGTATAATTTGCATCCTCTTTTCTACCATTTGTGGGAAGCTTAATTATCCTTTGATTGATAGAATGACCAAAATTTAAAAATCTAAAGAACTAAGATAAGGAGAGTTAAAATTATTGTAAGTATAAGGACAAAGAGCTTAGAATGGTTAATTTGAAAACAAAAAATATTAGAAATCTCATCAAAAGGCATTTAAAAATTAATAATATCTAATGTTTGAAGAGAGGAAGATGGTGGTTGAAAATTAACCTAATATTAAGAGCTGATTTTGGGAGCACACAGAGGCCAATTACATCTTTAATTTTAGGCACAAGAGGATTATAAGTTGAATCATTTAAAAATATTGCCTATAATGGGAGAAGAAAACATTAAATATTATGGAATGAGGATATCAACTACCATCAGTATTTAAATATTAAAAAAATAAATTAGAAAAACAAAAATCCCTCACTAATTCAATTATTATGGGAGTAGACTTGTACACCATGATCAATATAAAACTTATGTTGGTTAATTTGATATTCAATATTTGCCACATCTTGCTATAAATCAACATTCTCAAGGAAGAAAAAGTGAAAGCAATGAGAATAAAGTTTAAACTAGAGAGACCACCAAATATAATGATATAATGAGCCAACACTTGTTCCCAACATGTAGTCAATGTAAGTTAAAACAAGGATTAAAGGATTTGAATTCCAAATAGAAACTAAAGTTATAACTTATTGATGATGATGCAAGTGGGAAAATTTGAGTTTAAAAGGAAGAGAGGAAGATATAAGAGATGATGTTGAAAATTTTAAAGTGGGAAAAATAAGAAAATCATTGAAGAGGGTTATAGATAAACCCCAAAATATAGGATGCCTTATATCATGGAGATAAAGTTGAAGGAAATGAGAGATAAAAGTGATCAAGATGGCTAAAATTATGATGGGAGCCTTGGTGATAATTTTTCCATATAAAATAATGAAGAGATTGAGAATACAAATAACTTTCAATAGGACATAAAAAAAAGGGATTTATAGGTGAGATGTTAGGAGTCAAACTCAAAAAGAGTTAGGTGATGGAAGAAGGAAAAATATGTTCAAAATGATGCTCAATTAAATATTATAATTCATACCCAAAACTTAATCACCTAAAGGGAGGGAAACCTACATCAAATCTAATAAAGAATCATAATCAATATAAGAATTATGAACATAGAATGAAGAAAAACCAACTAAATAACCATGAATTGGATCTAAAGTAAAGGAAACCAAACAATTGGAAAGAGGAGCATGTGACCAATAAAAAGGACACCATAAGGACATATTAATATAATTTATACACGAAAACAACATTAGGCTAGATACACATGATAATAGAATTAGGGAAAATACCAATAAGCTTAAGTTATTACAAAATATGTCATCATGTAAAAATGGGAACTTCTTAATTTAAAATTTATAAGTAGGGAGGGACATTCCTTATACATTACAATGCATAGTAAAGTTCTTTATTAAGAATTATAGGTAGCTATAAAGTTATAAGAACTAATTTACAAGTCAAATTAAAAGAAGATTAGCCATAGAAGGACAATTAGAATGAGTGAGGGTGTATAAGAGGAGGTGTGGGTAAGTGAATCAATTTGTGACACAATTTTGATGCCAAATTGGAAAAAAAGGCCAAAAATCATCAAAATAGGCCATTTGGAGCATGCCAAATTTGGCGAGCACCAAATTTGGTGCACACCAAATGACTTTAAGTCATTTTTCTATTACCCATGGCTTGCCTTGGAGGTTTTTAGCTTTGCAACTCATGCTCACCAAATCTCTTCCATTTTTTTCACTCTTAGCTTGGAATTATTCACGAGGATTCCACTAACATGTCAAAGAGGTTGAAGATTGTGAAGAGGTATGCATTTTTATCATTTTTATTTCAAATTTGATTTAAAATGTAGATTGAAATAGGTTTTTTAATAAAACTTTGTTCTAATTCCCAGGCAATGAGTCTCCATCTCCAAACATTGAGAATTCACAATTACCCCCTCACAAAGAGCCTCCTATACAAGAACAACCTAAAACCCCTCCATCAATTCATAAGCATCCTCAAGGAACACAAGAAAATATCCTAACTCAAATTGAAAACGATAAAAGAGACATTGAAAAATTAATTGGAAGATTAATCAAGCATGTCGAAACCCACCCTTATAGGAGAGGGATTTTTGAATCGTTGAAGTCAATTGTATCTCATGTAGGAGAAATGAGAGAGAAAATATTTTTTTGGTTAAATAAGAGGCACGAGATGAGAAAATTGTATGCTAGTGGTTTGTCATATGCAGATGTGAAAAAACAAAAAATTAGCAAAGCCAACTTGTGTGCCCTATTTATAGACCCAAGAACCAATGCACCTTTGTCTCATGCATATAAGAGGTTCCCCATCCATTGGTGCCACCATGAATTAATTAAAAATAAATTTTGGGGGTGGTGGTGGATGGTATTTGACCAACCTCCATCCAATAACCATGAGGTACCACAATACTTTTTAAGGAAACTCTATTGTGAGTTTGTCCTCAATAAGATACCAAATTATTTTGACATCTTAGACTTTCAGGGTAGAGGTGGGGGCTCCACACATGATAGACTTGTTTCACGACGTAATTCACAGTTCGCACCAAGACCCTTGTCCAAAACCATAGTGGAGCATGTTGTTGTTCCTTCCATTGTTAAGGATTGTTAAGGATAGTGTAGAGGTGGACACCTTGGAGTATTTTAGCTTGCTCACCCAGACCATTATATACTGTGTGAGGCCTCTAGTAGAGCCTAATGTGGAGGAGACGTGTAGACCCTGAGCTCCACCCCACCATTGTGGTGCTTGCGATGTTGTTTGCACATACGATTATCAGAGTGCTTGGGATGCAACTACATAGCCTACATCGGTTACAGATGTGATGGCTATGACAAATGAATTGTTGAATAATACATATGGCATTGATACTTAGGTAAAATTCAACAATTTCATTTAAATTTTGTTATTAAATTATATTTTCAAATTTAAGAATAACTAAATTTGTAGAATTTTGATATGATGAAATTTCAGGGTTGGAGTGTTCATGAGACATGCTCCATTCCTATAGACCCTTATTCATTCTCGACGTTGAGTCCACAGGTATGCATCTAGTATTAAAGATATTATTATTGCATTTGAATAGTTGAATGTTATATTTGAATGTTTGTCTCATAACATGCTTTGGATGTCAAACAGTTTCCTGGTGGACCTTCGACCTCCACACCTCATAATTCATTTCCTCAAACAACTTACACTCAGATAGCCTTTATTCATTGATGGTGTTTTAAAACAATGCTAGCTACTTTTCGTAATTTTGCATATATAAATCTAAAAAATTGATGAGAAACACAAACATTGATTGGTCTTGTGAGATCCTAATTATATTTACCATTCAATTTCCAAATCTCATTCTTCCATTCCTTTCATCACACATATTTTAACCATTTTATATCACATATCCCAATCTTTAACACCTTATATATTATACCACCTTCCTCCATATTTCATCTTATACACATATCGTTACAAGAAACCTTTCCTTCGACTCATTATTGATGAAATCTCTTATACATTATTACTACACACCTCAAGTTCCCACTTCATTTCCTATATTCAAACCTTAGGCACTGCCTAATTCACTTTATGGTCTAATATTTCCTCCTAATTATTTCCCATTAACCTCTAGTATAGTTCACCTTAAAAATGTTTTATTATCCCATCCTAGCTCATCCAATTAATCTCTACTAGTCCATTCTATTTTCCACCATCCCCTCTTGATCGTGTCACATTATCTTCTCCTAATTCACTTTTTGTTCCTTTATTCCTTCCTGATCCCATTCCAGTAACATTTAATAGTTCACCCTATTTTCCATGATCCCCTCCTAGCCCATCCCATTAATATCTTCTAGTCCATCCTATGTGTCATTATGCCCTTCTACTCCCATCTTATTGTACCCATTATTATTTCACCCTAGATGTTCCATGATCCCCTATGTTCCACCCTATCTTCCTTTATCCATTCTATGTTATACCATCTTTATCCACTTTCATCCTAGATAAATCTTCTTTGTTATTACTACACACAGGTCAAGTTCACACTTCATGTACTATAGTCAAACCCTAGACACCTCCTAATTCACCCTAGATGTTGCATTATTCCCTACTAATCACATCCCATTAACCTCTAATTGTCCACCCTATATTTTTTAATCACATGCTAGCCCATCCCATCAATCTATACTAGTCCATCCTATATTCCATTAACCCCTTCTATTCCCATCCCATTACCCTCTCTTATTTCACCCTATGTTCCATTATCCCCTCTTGGTCTTGTCCCACTATCTTTCCCTAATTCACCCTATGTTCATTTACTCCCTCCTAATCCCATCCCATTAACCTCTAATAGTTCACGCTATATTTTGTTATCCCATCCTAGCCCATCCCATTAATCTATTCTAGTCCATCCCATGTTCCATTATTGCATTTGAATCCTATCCCATTGTACCCTCTATTATTTCACCATATGTTACATTATCCCCTGTTGGTTTTTTCTCTTTATCCCTTCTATGCTAAAGCACCTCCATCCAAATTTTATCCTATACACCATTAGAAGAATTTTTTCCTTCCACTCATTATTAACCAAAGTCTTCTTCTCCATTAATGCTACACACCTCAATAACCAACTTCATGTCCTATAGTAAAACCATAGACATTTCCTAATTCATCGTATGTTCCATTAACCCTCTGAAAGTTGCTAGTAACATAGTAATCCTCACTTCATTCATGTGAACTTCATTGTGGTATTATCACTATGTTGACAACATGCCCTCATTAACATTAGTTCATTAGCATATGCAATACGAATCTCAATGAGCACTGAACTTTGGAATTTGCAAGAGTTTGGACTATCCCAGTAGACTTAGTACTTTCACCATTCTATGATTTATAAACACTATATTGTAGTCTTAACTAAGGCCAACCATTTAATCTTTCATTTATGACAGTTATAAAGCTTGACTACTTGAACTTCTTTATATTAATGTTAGATATGTTGTTTCATTTGAAGTTTTTGACATCAGACAACCTTGGTGATGTTGGTGGCATGATGGACCATGGTGTTTTTGTAGCAATTTCTAGTTCTGATCCATTGAGAGAGGTATGTAATAGATTAGTCGATTTGACATTATATTTTCTTTTTTATGGTATGTTATAGAAAATTTTCACGATACTTTTATTTAGTTTAATTTCTATCTTTATGGTTGCTATAGGTGGTTGTCACTCCAGATCGTGGATGTGGTAATGCTATAAATGTGAATGATGACTATATTTATGCGGTAAGTGATTATATTTTGTTATGTCATTCCACAATTCAATTTCTATGTATTAACATATTTACTTTGTATTGTATCAGTTGAAGGTCCATAGTGAAGAGAGGACTAGTGAGTCATGTGTTCAAAAGAGAAGAGAACTAATAGGCACTCCATCTAGCCAAATTTTGAAGACAACGCAAGATCTTTTATCTTCCCCTAGAGGGATATTACTATGTATTAGGGTCGTTTGTTGTATGCCTATGTGGAATTTTGGAACATATGTTTTGTACTATTGATATATACGTGACATTTTATGTCTATATGGTTCTTTTGTATTAAGCATGTAGGGATTTTTTGGATATATTGTATATACTTTTATCAATATATATCATTGTACAGTCTTGCAACTTTTTGATTAAAGAAAATCTTATTTTGCTATTGTCATTCTTGAATGATGTTATCATGTGTATTGTGTAAATTGTATGTTTGAATGTTGTAGGCATGGATTCTTTTTACATCTAATGATTAATCAATCACTATTGGTTGCTCAATAAGCTCCATCTAATGCATATTGTGTAAATAAGCTCCATTCCCAGTGGTTTGCATCCTTTGCAATGCTTTAATTACTTGTGCCTCACTTATTCACATGTATGCTTCACTTATTCACATGTATACTTCACTTATGTTGTGTGTATTCATGTGTATGCTTCATGCTTCCAATGTATAATTCATGTGTTCATGTGTATTCTTCATGATTCATGTGTACACTTCATGTATTTGTGTGTATGCTCCATGCTTCTTGAGTTCTATTATTGTCTAGTGGAAAGGAATTTAACACCAAAAGGTTTCAAAAAGTATAAGAGATCCTTCCCATAAAAAAGATTATAGAAAAAATTATTGCTTTTAATTCATGGTTGAGGCTAGTATCCAACAACTAATGGTTTTGATTCTAAAGCTTAGCAATAATTGCATTTGCATCTATAGAACAAGTGGATGTTTTAAACCTCACAGGAATATATATACCTCTATGAACTTGTATGAATGTGCATCAAAACACATGATAGTTGTTGATCCAACCAACAAAATTTATTTTCATCTGCTAATATCACAACACTTGACATCTCATTAAATGAAATCAATGCACATGTCAGTTTTAATGATATTCTGAAGATATTAGATATGTATGAACAACAATATAAGCCTAATTTTTGGATGCATCACCCATGTGTAGTTATCACATTTATCCCATATTCATCACTTAAATAAGTTAAAAAACCTCCTTCCATTTTCTATGCGTGAAATAACGTGACAAATCATTGAGAAACATGGTCCTATAATTGCTACCACATCATGTTTTATAACTCTAGAGCATGAAAAAATCATGCATCATGGCTATTGAATATCTGGATCCATTGTTTCACTAGTAGACTAAGTTTTGCATCTCGACAAGGGTGCACTATTTGGGGACAACAACTGCAGTTCAAACTCTTAAGGGATTTAGTTGGTTGAACGTAGCTCATAGTGATTCAACATGTTTGGGTGTGAAAGAGGACCCTACCTAGCATAAACGTACCCACCCGGACGTGTCAGAATAGTTCGTATCCTCACACGAGTTGCAGAATGAAAGTTGCACCACTTTGCAACTTTGCACTACTTGCATTTGACAACTTTTTCCTCAAGCAAAAAGTTTCCACCACGGGAAAAGGCTTCTGAGATAGCCAAAACTGAGAGAGATTACTGTAGAGGGGCCCAACACAAACCCATAGGCTTAGACGATAATTTTCTAAGTGTCACACTATCTGAGTAACAACATGTTGAAGTTTGTAGCCATTCTGCACTTTGGACTCTTAAGGGATTCTACTAGTTAAATGTAACTCAGAGTGATTCAATATGTTTGGGTTTGAAAGAAGACCATGCCTAGCATAAACGTACCCACTCAGATGCATTGGAATAGTTTTTTTGGTCATACGAGTTGTAGAATGAAAGTTTCACCATTTTGCAACTTTTGACTACTTGCATTTGACAACTTTTTCCCTAAGTGAAAATTCGCCACCATGGGAAAAGGCCTCTGAGATAGTGAAAACTGAGAGAGGTTATTGTAGAGGGGCCCAAAACTATCCCATAGTCTTAGATGATATTTTTCTACATATCATGGTATCTGAGTAATAGCATGCTGAAGTTTGCAGCCATTTTGCACTTTGGACTCTTAAGGGATTCAACTGATTGAATGTAGCTCAGAGTGAATCAACGTGTTTGGGCATGAAAGAGGACCATTCCTAGTGTAAATTTACCCACCCAGATGTGTCAGAATAGTTTGATTGGTCACACAAGTTGCAAAATAAAAGTTGCACCACTTTGCACCTTTGCACTACTTGCATTTGACAACTTTTTCCCCAAGCGAAAAGTCACCAATGCGGAAAAATGCCTATGAGATAGCAAAAACCAAGAGAGGTTATTATAGAGGGGCCCAATACAAACTCATAGGATCAGACAAAAATTTTATAAGCATCACAGTATCTGAGTAACATGTTGAAGTTTGCAGCCATCTTGCACTTTGGATTAAGGGATTCTACCAGTTGAATGTAGCTCAGAGTGATTTAGCATGTTTGAGTGTGAAAGAGGACCATGCCTAGTGTAAACATACCCACCCGAATGTGTTAGAATAGTTCATTTGGTCACATGAGTTGTATAAAGAAAGTTACATGACTTTGCAACTTTAAACTACTTGCATTTGACAATTTTTTCCCCAAGTGAAAATTCGCTACCATGGGAAAAGGCCTCTAAGATAGTGAAAATTGAGAGAGGTTATTGTAAAGGGGCCCAATGCAATTCCATAGATTCATATGATATGTTTCTAAGCATCAGGTTATCCAAATAGCATCATGTTGAAGTTTGCAATTATTTTGCACTTTAGACTCTTAAGGGATTCTACCAGTTGAATGTAGCTCGGAGTGATTCAGCGTGTTTGGGTGTGAAAGAGGACCATTCCTAGCATAAATGTACCCACCCAGACACACCAGAACAATTCATTTGGTCACACAAGTTGTAAAACAAAATTTGCACCACTTTGCAACTTTGCACTACTTGCATTTGACAACTTTTTCCCCAAATGAAAATTTTCCACCACGAGAAAAGGCCTCTGAGATAGCAAAAAATAAGAAATTTTATTGTAGAGGGTCACAATGCAATCCCATAGGCTTAGACAAGAAGTTTTTAAGAGTCATGGTATCTAGGTAATAACATGCTAAAGTTTGCAGCCATTTTGCACTTTGGACTCTTAAGGGATTCTATCAGTTGAATGTAGCTCAGAGTGATTCAGCATGTTTGGGTGTGAAAGAGGACCATGCCTAGCATAAACATACCCACCCAGAAGTGTCAAAATAGTTCACATGAGTTGCAAAAAGAAAGTTGCACCACTTTGCAACTTTCAACTACTTACATTTGAGAACTTTTTCCCCAAGCAAAAATTTTCCACCATGGGAAAAGGCCTCCGAGATAGTGAAAACCTAGAGAGATTATTGTAGAGGGGCCCAACATGATCCCATAGGCTTAGACAAGAAGTTTCTAAGAATTATGGTATCTGAGTAACACCATGTTGAGGTTTGTAGTCATTTTGTACTTTAGACTCTTAAGGGATTATATTGGTTGAATGTAGCTCTGAGCAATTTAGCTTGTTTGAATGCAAAAGAGGAACATGCCTAGCATAATCATACCCACTCAAACACGTTAGAATATTTCTTTTAGTCACACGAGTTGCAGAACGAAAGTTGCACCATTTTGCAACTTTCAACTACTTGCATTTAACAACTTTTTCTCCAAGTGAAAATTCATCACCATGGGAAAAGGCCTCTGAGATAGTGAAAACTGAGAGAGGTTATTATAGAGGGGCCCAACATGATTCCATAGGATCAAATGAGAAGTTTTTAAGCATCACGGTATCTAAGTAATAGCATGTTGAAGTTTGCAATCATTATGCACTTTGGACTCTTAAGGGATTCTATCAATTGAATGTAGGTTGAAGTGATTCAGTGTGTTTGGGTGCAAAAGACGACCATGCATAGCATAAATTTACTCACTCAAATGCATCATAATAATTTGTTTGGTCAAACGAGTTGTAAAATGAAAGTTGCACCACTTTGCAATTTTCAACTACTTGCATTTGACAACTTTTTCCCCAATTAAAAATTTGTCACCACAGGAAAAGGCCCTTGAGATAACAAAAAAAGAGAGAGGTTATTGTAGAGGGTCCCATCATGATCTCATAGGCTCAAACAAGAAGTTTCTAAGTGTCACGGTGTCCGAGTAATAGCATACTAAAGATTGTAGCCATTTTGCACTTCAGACTCATAAGGGATTCAATCAGTTGAATGTAGCTTGGAGCGATTCAGCATGTTTGGGTGCAAAAGAGAACCATTCCTAGTGTAAAAGTACCCATTCAGATGCATTGGAAGAGTTTGTTTGGTCACACATGTTGCAGAACGAAAGTTGCACCACTTTGCAACTTACACTGCTTGCATTTGACACTTTTTCCATCAAGTGAAAATTGGACACCATGAAAAAATGACTCCAAGATAACAAAAATTGAGAGAAATTATTATAGAGGGGCCCAACAAGATCTCATAAGCTCAGACAGAGAGTTCATAAGCATCACGATTTCCAAGTAATAGCCCGTCAAAGATTGCTGCCCTTTTGCAGTTTGGACCCTTAAGGGATCGAGCCAGTAGAACATAGCTCAAAGTGATTCAGCATGTTTGGGTGTGAAAGAATACCATGCCTAGCATAAATGTACCCATCCAGATGCTTTGGAACAGTTCATTTGGTCACATGAGTTGCAAAAAAAAAGTTACACCGTTCTTTGCAACTTTACATTGCTTGCAATTGACCCTTTTTCCATCAAGTCAAAATTGGACACCACAGAAAAAACAACTCCAAGATAAAAAAAACTAAGAGGGTTTATTGTAGAAGTTCCCTACATGATCCTAATTCCTTAGACGAAATTCTCGTAATTGACACGGTATCTGGGTAACAAGTTGTCAAAGATTGCTGCCCTTTTGCAATTTAGACTGTTAAGGGATTGTGTTGCATGAATTACAAATGTTTGAGGGCAGTAATAAATTTCAAAAATTGAGTAAATCTCATTACAAGTGTTTACTTGAATAGACTGTATGCTATATTGATATTGATATATAATAATTTGGTTGATTCATTTTAATAAATAAAGTTTTTATAATAAGTTAGTCAATTCGTGCTAGTTATAATAGGGAGAGAATTAAAAAAGAAAAAGTATGATTAGTAACCATCAATGGTTATTACACTCTCAAAGAGTTATAATGGGGTATGAGAATATGAATATCACAGCCTAAAGGGACACCCTAAAAGTTAATGATAACCTCAATGCTATAGTTGTCAAGAAAATCATGCTTCCAAATTCTCCTAGACATAAAATGGTCTCAATGATATTTCATATAATTGACAAGGACATAAGGTACAACCTATTATTAGGAAGGACCTTTGTATTATTAATTTCATGCCTTTTCAAGAGATTTAATTCCTTTAATTAGGAGAAAATCATGTCTACAAGGGATATTTGGAACCCTTAACACTATCGAAGTGGATGCTACCAAAAAGAAGCTTGGTACACCAATCAGTTATGAGCTAGGTGTTAATAAAATAACTATGCTTGAACTTACATCTCAAATATTTTAAGTAAGAAAAATGTACCAACCTCTATGTTAGAAAGTAAAGTGGGGAATCACAAATCAAATTTTTGTGCCTTGAGTGTTCTCTAGGTGTTGTGTGTATACACCAAACTAACTAGTAGGAGAGGGATTAGAGATTAATCTATGTTACAAAATCAAACATGAGATAAAAGAATAACTCTAAACAAAAATTAGATCGCATTCATAATATATTATGTGGTCATTATTCAACTTTCATATATTGATATAACTAATATTGCATTCCCATCATTCTATTGGATGTCTTGTACATTATAAATATTATATTCCTTCTACCTACTCACTTATTTATATTCCTTCATATATTCCTCGAGTTTTATCTTAATTTGTTACATTATATTCTATTCTATACAAATATTTTTCTAGTGGGATGATTCCCTTATAAAATGTATCTCTTCCTAGGGATGACTTGTTGACCAGGAGCTCCGTAACCTATCTATGGTGGTTTACTATAGGTTTTCCTACTCTATATTTGTGGGTATGTGCAGGATCATGATGGGCCAAAAAGTGGCAATATGATGGCTATATGACTGATGACTCTTTTTTTACCCAAAATTGATGAAACAAAAAGGGTTTTTAAAGGAGATTCTTAGTTTTCCACCAATATAAATTATGCTTTACTTTGAATTTAATAATTATTATTCATTTTCTATTTGAATTATGGCTAAAGTCCTGATTGATAGGCTGAGTGAAAAATATCTATAGCTTTCAAATGGTATCACATTTTTTGAATCCAAAACATGTGTCACATTCTATGTTTTGCATACTATAGGATTAGAAAAAGAAAAACCAAGTTAAGGTGGTTAGACATACGATTTTTTATATTTTTTAAAAGTTGTAATAAAAAATTCATAATTAATTATTTACTTGAAAAAAAATTACAAAAAAATATGCATCACATCAGAACATGAGTTATTTACTTATATCTAAAATATTATAAAAAAATATTATCATTTTATTGTCGTTAGGGTGCTCAGACAGACACCTACTTCTTATTTTTCCCTAAAATTTAAGTACTACTACATTGAAATTTCAAATTTTCACCAAATAGATTTATTTTTTAAAAAAAACCTAGTAGTTTAAAACTACATTCAATTTTCTACATATTCTATTCTTACATATTTTTGAAATAATATAGATAACTTATTCAAATTTTTACATCAAGTTGCCTAACTTTGATTTTTCTGAATTTTTTGCCACTTAAAGGCTTGTTTTTTCCATGATGATCCTGCACATACCCTTGTACTCTACTCTTTTCCCCACTAACATCATCCCTCCTTTCAAAACTATGTCTTGTCCTCAAGATATATTTGTTATCTCAATCGATTAGAAGGATAGATTTATAAATTTATTTGAGATGGGAAAAGGTGTTATCCCACTAAACTTTGGCTTGTTGGAGTAGATGACAAGGTAGGTGCTATGTATGCCTCATAGAAATGGGGTCTCATGGTAATGTACACCATCATGAGACCCCATTTCTATAAGGCATATTTTTCCCCTACCTTGTCAACCCTACAGAATTGGCAAGATAGTGAGCTCACTAGCTTGCCAATTTGGTAGGGTTGACAAGGTAGGGGCAGTGTATGCCTCATAGAAATGGTTTCTCACATTGATTTACATCATCATGAGACCCCATTTCTATGAGGCATATGCTGCCCCTACCTTTTCAACCCTACCAAATTGGTAAGCTAGTGAGCTCACTAGCTTGCCAATTCAGTAGGGTTGACAAGGTAGGGGTAATGTATGCCTCATAGAAATGGGGACTCATGGTGATGTAAATCATTGTGAGACACCATTTCTATAATGAATACACTGCCCCTACCTTTTCAACCCTAGAGAGCTTGGAAAGCTAGTGAGTAAATCATTGTGAGAACCCATTTATATGAGGCATACGCTACCCCTACCTTGTCAACCCTACTGAATTGGAAAGCTAGTGAGCTTGGGAAGTTAGTGAGCTCACTAGCTTGCCAATTCAGTAGGGTCGAATCCAAGAACCTGCAACCCAATCCTTCACCAATTATAGAATTTAGAAATACATTTTAATTTCTTGAAAAAATCTAATTTTGAGTTCTAATAATGAAGGAAAATCTATAAATCGATGTTCTAGGATCCCCTTAGACAAAATGGTAACAATTGACCTGGATTATGTTGAATCAAGAGTGAAGGAAATGAAAATTCTATATGTTATGACTAAAATTATATGATTGTTATAACAAATTGAGGGAAATTCATTGTCTTGTAATACCTCACAATTATCACTACTAAAAATAAACTTTGTTGATCACACCTAAAGACCCTATTGTTATATAAGTTTGTAAATAAACTCTTTGAAACCTTAGATTGTGAGAAACATAAATTGAAGAAATAAGACTAAAACACTATGTGTTTTAAAAAACCACTAGTATTCATGATTTTGAATGATTAAAAAATGAAAAGAACCATGCAAATTATTTGCACACATTAAAGGGAAAGCCTACTAAAAATGAACAACCAGGTAGAAATACTTGTTGATATTTATTGTTTGTGACTAAAATTGGACATTAAAGGGTTAGAGCACTCACTATAGGTCCATGAGGACCAATTTTGATATCTTCAATCTTTTCAAACCTATTTTAAGTGCATGATATGGTCTTGGACTATTATTTTTATGATAATTAGGCTTGACAAGGTAGGGGTAGTGTATGCCTCATAGAAATGGGGTCTCACAGTTATTTACATCACTGCTAGACCCCATTTCTATGAGGCATACGCTACCCCTACCTTATCAACCCTACCAAATTGGAAAGATAGTGAGCTCACTAGCTTGCCAAATCGGTAGGGTTGACAAGGTAGGGGCACATATGCCTCATAGAAATGGGGTCTCATGATGATGTAATAACTCGAGACATAGAAAAAGGGTTGAGAATCATCATGATATAGTGGAGACATATTAATTGGAGAGGTGAGTTCATAGCCTTTTGAAGCAAACTTTAGCCTTGAGTTGAATCATACTAAACGAGGAAGGGTTGGTCAAGTTTTAATTTCAAATAATAATGATGGAAGGAGTTCTAGGGTTTATAGAAAAGCAAGAAAATATGACTTTGTACAATATAATACATTGTTTCAGATTGCCATAAATCCACATGCTTTTCCTTCAAGACAACTTTAAATGTAAACCATAAACCATTACAACTAACTTTAAATGTAGTATACACATTTAATTGAGGTATATATTAAGGAATATACACATTTGCATGTATTAATTTCTCATAATTTTTGTATATAAAAAATGAACTAAGTCAATAAAAAATATTACAATAGTGATGGAAGAACATCTTGAAAATCCTCCTATTTCTCAATACTTGTAGTAATACATGCAAGGAAATAATCCTCCCATTCACAGCCCAGATCATGAAATATATTGTACAAGAAGAAACAAAAGGAGTTGCTACCCAGTTTCTTTTCTCCAATCCACCTTAGGTGGCCTAGTTTTTTGCATTCCAAAATGCTTCAAAACATGTACATCCCCTGCTCTCTTGGAAACACATGGGTAGTAGCCTCTCCATGGTTGTGTACTCTCACTGGAATTTGGTCCACAAAAACTTGCAAAAGCCTAACAATTTTAGACATGGACTCACATAAAAATCATTAAAATACCAATAACTAAATATTGTCAGACATAAACCTTCTAATGAGATATATTATCACCTTCATGCATATTATAAGTAGATCAATTGAAGGTCCTACAATGGTGATGTGGCCCATCTTTCGCCACTTTCTCATCTCTCGATGATCCTACATATAAATTTCAAATATATCACTAACATAATTAACATAAAACATGTAGCATATAAGAATTCAAGAAATATATGAAATGGAAAAGAAAGAGAAGATTGATCTAACTAGAAAATGCACCAACAACCAATGTTTCTCATACCACTAAACACTTTCACCAGCAACCGATGTTCTTTTCTTAAGTTGACAATTTCTTAAGTATAACCTACAGTCACAAATGCATCAATGATAGTCCTAAATGCATATGACATCAAACACCAATAGAGAATACCAACTTAAAGGCATTCAATAGAGAGCAACATATAATTATATTTTGCAAGTTAACAATAACGCAATTTTGTAAACCCTTCTACAATCAAACTTAAACAATTGAAAGAAAGTTGTGATCAATAAAATGACTTTAAAAATTCAATGTGCATACTTACAAATCAATCTAGGGAACCATCTGGGTCTACTCTACTCTTTATTGTGTGAAGTATTGCCTCGTGGTCAGACTCACACACTTTCCACAAGTTCTTGTTCATAGGTCTACCCTTATATTTGATCAAATGAAGATTGGCTACAATGACAAGGTTCAAGTAGTGAAGAATATTTTGATGTGTGTCAAAGTCCTCAAACAACCAAAATGTAGCATTATTAACTGGGTACCTTCTAATTCATGTTATGGAGTAACAACCACTGAACCTATAGGATATTCTATGTTTTCTCCATCTATAACTGGGGCCTCCAATTTATTTTTGGCCTCAATACAATGACATCTAGGTAATAATATATACCCTCTTCATTGTCTTCATCTCCAGTCACCACATAAATGTGCCATGCATTGATATGTTCATCTTGTTAGATGTATTTAATGAACATCAAAATAAAACCTAAAAGTAAGATATATTACCTAGTTCTAGTAGGTCTGATACATGATCAAAGTCAACAGATGATTGGATCTTTGTGATTTGTAGAGCCGTCGGGAGTTGACAAGTGTCAAGTGGGGTTATACTTCTTACATACCATCTGTCAACCCACTTTGTTGACTCGCAATCATTACATGCTTGAAGTGTACATGCAGAACAAAAGCATGCGATCTTCTATGTATGGATAGTCCATGTACCTACATTGGAGCTTCTAAAAGAGTTTAGCTCGCTCAATCCTATTAGTGTACAACAATCCTCATATTTTGCAATGTTAGTATCATCTATTAAATGAAAAAATCTACAAACTAAATAATTACCTTCACTACTTGGAGCCATTGCATGATTGAACCACTTGACAATTGATCTTGCATTTGTCAACTTTACACTATCTTTGTACTTTCACTCTTCTTGTGTTAAGGCTTTTTTGATACATGCAACTACTCCATCATGCTCCCCCTTTCCATGCCCAGCCTCTAAGAAGTTTCACATATGGGGAACACCACTAATCCTATGCATCCTACTCAACTAGTAAAACATTCTGGAGTTCTTGAGTTATGATGTACAGTTATCTGACCATATGATATGCTGATTGAATGATATGCCCCTACTAGCCAGACCAGCATAGAACATCTGAAAGAAACCTTGCACAAACTCTGTAGAATGTGTATGATCATCATTGATGTAAAATTGATACTCCCTCAATACTTTCCTTTTATCCTTTATACTATCATTTGCATGAATGAATGTTATATGCACAAATATAGCAACCTATGCATAGAGTTGTAGTATTGTGATTTCACCTCATTCTGTGGCTATAGTGTGTAGTTCTCCACGAAGTCAAAAACTAAAATGATTCTATGAAGCAGAAACGTGTCCTTTCATAACTTGAACTCTGATTCCAACCAATGAGCTCTATGTGTATGCCTTGCATACTCATAGAGCACCTGATCATGAAAAATTCCCATAAACTAATACACTAGAATCTTATCACTGACCAATTCACACTTCTTTGCTTCTTTCCCATCTTTTAGATTGTATGACATAATCTTGTATTTGCCAAATTCCACAATTATGTCTCCAATAGTGTGTGCACTAGCCATGTGTTGGAAAATTGGAAAATGTTGCATGCCACCACAATGATCACATGTGTCATCCAAACATGATTTCTTGCAAAACAAATTGACCATCCACTCTTTCACATAAAATGGAAGATAAAAATTCCCTTGAGGATTTAGGTGGAGGCCTTATGTTATATTCCTACAAAATATTGCTAGCATGCATATCTACACATATACATCAATAAACATCATAATGGTTAGAAAAATAAATATGTACTCTACAACAACAAGTAGTGCGTGTGATTTATTTTTACATAAAAAGGCTTTATCATTTCAAAATAGCTTTGACATATTTTAATTTCAAGAAACTTTCGTACAAAATCAACAAAAAATTGGGTTTGTGTGGTATCCAAATAATGCTTTGGATGTGGCTCATAAATTTTACTACCAATTCTCCTTCTTAGAATATCTCTTTGATTCGGAGGGGTCCTTTTGTTATCCTTCCAATAATCTACTATTATAGATCTCTAGGCTTGAGTAATTCTTTTATCTTTCTTTGGCACTCTACCCGAGAATTCCCAGAACTCATTGCTATTTAGATCCTCCATTCTTTCACGCCTTCCTTTGGCTATCATTAGAGATGATCTACTTATTTTCAAAGACTTACTTGTCTTTGTAAGGTTCACCTTGTTCCTTGTTTGATTTTTTAACAGTGTTGTTGTCATCACATGTTGTGTGGCACAACTATCCTTCGTGTGTGAGGTAGAACCCAAGCTCTCGTGTGCACTCATCAAGTTCTTTAAAATTGAATATTCACTTGATTCATTCGAAACTCTTAGCCCAATATCCTTCATGGTGGGCCTAAATTTGAGTTGCCTCATCATTTCAACAAATAGTTGGCATCTTCCACCCTCACTTAGCTTCACAAAAAATAAACTCCATATCCTCTGTGCATATCTTTGACATAAACATTTTGGAATATTATTAGGCATCTATTTCAAAACACTGGAATCAATATCAATAAAAAATGTAGGTTTTCTATGCAAAACTCTAGGAGTTCTCTAATGTAAATTTTTGTCAACATTAGGAATTTCAACATCATCGGGGATAGATCGTGTACCTTCAATTGAAGTGCCTTCAAATAGAGATGTGTTTGCTAACATACCTTGAGATTGACATGTAAACGATGTTGTACCTCCAACTTGAGATGTCGTTTGTGGAGTGCCTTCAAATAGAGATGTGTTTGTTGATGTACTTTCAAAACACAATGTTGTTGATGGTGTGTCTTCAATCGGAGATGTGATTTCTGATGTACTTGGAAAACCACATGTTGTTACTAGTGTGTCTTCAACTAGAGATGTGCATTGAACTTCACCTATGGTTGATGATGTGCCCCCAACTTCAGGATCCATTTGTGTCCTTCCATGATATTTTTTCATTTGTGCCCTTTGTTTTTCCAATAAGACGTCTCTCTTAGATTGCACGGGAATTTCTAGTTGTATGGGTTGCAATTCCTTTGCTTCACGAGCTATAATTTTTGATTCTATTCTCCTTTCATTTTTAACTACATGTTCTTCCATTGTTAGAGTCTTTGGTCATTTCCTCGGCATGAAACTGAATGCTACATGTTCACAAACACACATAGAACAAAATTAAGTAATGCATTTTATGAAACATATTGATATCGCTAATTACATTGCATTTTATGAGACACACCAAAGCATTTTAAGAAAGAAGGCAGCGAGCTGTTTGGAATTATCAAACATGTCTATGCTACAACATTTTTCATACATACATCTACCTCCATACTGCAAGAAAAGTAAGTAATGCATTTTTTCAAGCATATCCATACTGCTGATTACATTGCATTTTATGAAACACATCGAGCATTTTATGAAACATATTGATATCGATGATTACATTGCATTTCATATCTTTAAAACTCAAATCATTAATTTACATTGCATAACTAATGTGACTTATCAAACATTGCATATCTTATCAAACATCGTTGTCCCCAACCTAGGGTTTATAGTGAGCTTCAAAAAACCCATAACTTTTGATGCATTTTGTGAAAATAAATGAAACTTGGTACTAATTTTTTGTATGCCTATATGCATGTGCTAAAATAAGGAGGGTTGCTAAATCATCATTTTGTGTGATTTATTGAGGAAAATTTGTTTCTTTTTGCATCTATGTTGTGTAAAACCTATTACTTTGAGGTAATTGTACAAAAATTGCTTCATGTAAGCGTTGATCAATATTAAGACTTAGGTTTGAGGGGAGTATTTGGAGTGTGGACAAGTTCTTAGGATCAAAGAAGTGTCAAACCCAGGGTATAAGTTGTTGCCACCTTTAGAAACTAGAGAATCTTGTGTTTATTGTTGTCAAAACCACATTGTGATTGTCAACCAAGTCATGAAGAACATGAATTCAAAGAAGGGTTTGTGATGTTATATCTTGGAATTATTCACTATTTCTTTGGCAATGAGGTAACTTAGAAAGACAGTAAGCATTTTCAATTGCGCAAAATTTTCCCTTTTTTAATTTCTTAGAAACGTAAATGGTATGAATGAATGGAAACTTGCATTAACAACTATGTCAAGTCACTTGAATTTATCTAAGCACATGATGAAGGTGATTTTTTTATGGGACAAAAAAATAATGGAAACTTGCATTAACATTGATGAAAGCTCATAGGTTTTCCAAATTATTTGAAAATATAAGTCTTCCCACAACCATCACTAATAATAAATTTGAATCTATTATGTGATGTTTTCCATTTTATATCTACAAGCTCCTAAAAATTAAACTTTCACATGCAACATCCATCTAATTTAATGTTGAATTCTATTTGTAACAATGAAGATTAATAAAATAATAAAATGAATTGTCTATAAATTGTCAAAACAAAACAAAAAAACTCAATATAAATATCTACCTAAAATGAAATATAGTGAATTCCACTAGCCATGCTGGAAATGGACTACTATAAGCAATGCAAATAGAATTCATAAGAAATTTTTTGTTAAGTTGATGTCCTTTATATAAGTTTAAACATGAATTCATCTAAATTATGTCATGTTTTTCATTTTTCTTCCTCAAACACATAAAAATTAAACTTTTTTATGCAGCTCCCATCTAATTCAATGTTCAATTTTATGTCCAATTGTTATGATTAATAAAATCATTAATGAAATTTAGTTTATATTGTAAAAAACAAACAAATGTACTAAATGTAAACATTTCAATATTACCAAAGTGAATATATTACCTAAGATAATGTAAAATGATGTAGAAACTTTAAATTTTCTTCTTCTATGTTGTCTAGCATACAAATTGGTGGTAAAAAGGTGATGGATCAAGCATAGATTGGTACAATAGGGAGTCAACTACATAAAAAAGGCATTTATGAGTTGGATAAAGCATTGAACTAGACAAATGCAGAAGCATGTGGGCCTGAATCATGGGGTCAACCCTTATTTTACCATTTCAAGGTAAAACACATTTGGCACTCACCAAATTTGGAGAGCACCAAATTTTGCACACACCAAATATGTTCCTTTTCACCTTGCATAGAGAGGAAGGGAGAGAGACTTGAGATAGAGAGAGAGGGGATAGGATTGAGAGAGATTAGTCTAGGTAGCATGGTAGGGACTGAGACCTAAGAGCGGTAGATACTTGAGAGGGACAGAGAGTTATCCATTTAAAGTGGGGGGAAATACCTGACAACAAGAGAGGGATTGGGAGGGATGAGACCTAAGAGATACAAAAAGAAAAAATAGGGAGAGAGAGAGGGAGTTTGGGAGAGGGGGTTTGAATGAAATATATTTGTCTAGATAGGGTGGGAGATATGTGAGACCTGACAGAAAAGGAGTATGAGAGAGGGGATTGGAGTGAGATAGATTGGTCTAGGTATAGTGGGAGGGAGTGAGACCTGAGAGAGAGACTTGAGAGGGAGAGAGATTTATTCAATTAGGGTGGGGGGAAGACCTAAGAGATGGATTGGTAGATAGAGGGATGGGAGACCTAAACCCTCAACCTAAACCCTTAAAACCAAACACTTAAACCCTCTACCCTCAACCCTCTACCTTCCACCCTCAATCCTCAACCCTTAAACTGTAAACCCTCAACCCTTAATCCTTGAACCCTTAAACCCTAAACCCTCTACCCTCTACCCTCTACCCTCTACCATCTACCTTAAACCCTCTACCCTTAAACTGTAAACCCTAAATCATAAATCATAAACCATTAAACCCTAAACCCTATACCCTTAAACCCTCTACCCTCTACCCTTAACCCTCAACCCTCTACCCTCTACCCTAAACCCTTAAACCCTAAACCCTAAACCCTAAA